>QEPC01009343.1:2461348-2472655 GCA_003113815.1 Sphenodon punctatus | reverse complement strand
TATGGCAAGCGGTGGAGTCAACCCCCTGGGAGAATTGACCGCGGGGGCAGTAGGAACACATACTGTCCCCAGCTTGAGGGCACTACCCTCCTTCCTCTGGCTCGGAAGTGGCCTGATCCCCTTCCCAATAGTCTGTCATAAGGGAGGGGGAGACATTTGAGCAAGTTTATAGGGATTGGTACCTGATGGTATATCAGGCCAATCCCTGTGTTACGAGCTGTTATTGTTGTGTGAGGTGCTGGACCCAAATCACCTGAGTGATTGCCCCCACTGATTCCAATCCAAAGTTAATCCTAATTATTATTATTATTATTATTATTATTATTAGCAAACATTTATATAGTGCCAGCAATGTACCTGGCGCTTTACGAAGTAATTGAATAGACACGGCCCCTGCACTAGGGCTTACAATCTGAGAGACGGGGGTGGGGGGGAGACGAAGGAAGGGGAACAGAGGGAGAGACAAGGAGTGTAACATTCACGAGGATGCAAGGTCCCAGGTGCACCCACTTGGCTTGGTTACATCGAGAATGATGGCTGTTTTGTCTAATCAGAATAAATAGTGTGGCCGTTTAAAATCCATTTGATGTGTCCTGTCTCATTGGGGTGGGGGGTGCATCGGTAAGTGAGGAATTTGACAGGAAATGACAAAAACAAATTACAGGTGATGATATTGACACTGGCAGAAGCACCAGAGACTGATGAAGCACTGATGAACACTCGCAAGCGCTCCCAAAAAGTCAGTATTACCCTGCAGAACGGGAACACTTGCTCTTATCTCAGACCTAGAACTAAGGTGCAGAGGAAGTGATTTTCCCAAGGCCAGTGAGTTCATGGCTAAGAAACGATTTGAACTTGGGTCTCCCCAAAGTTCAACAGCTTATCCACAAGGATTAGTCCTGAAATTGATAGGAAATGTATTATCCTTGGTTAATATTCAGTAGGCTGTTATCTGGTATCTATCCAGTTACCACACAGGTTAACTGAAAAAAACGGAACACCTGATATTACCATTTGCCGATTACTGTTTACCATTCATCACATTACAATCTACTGCATTACCAAGTCCGGGCAGAGGAAGTAAAAAATAAAAGGCAAAAAATAATTAAATGATAATGTGGTAAATGGTAATGCAGTAAATGGTAACTCAATAAAAGGTAATCTGGTTAACTGAATATTTACCAAATGATAACCCAGATACTGTTTGGTATCCAACTAGATACTGGCTATTGACAGATCCTACGATAACTACCCAGATACGGTTAGTAGCAGGTATTTGTTTCGGTTCTAATCAGGCTACAGTGAAGTACCTACAGGCACCCAGATCTGTCAACATTAGTCCAAGTAACTTCTGCAAAGGAGTCCCCACCTTCACTATAAGAGTGAGGGAACCCTGAAATTTTGACTGTTGGACCCTTCTCTGACCACTAGCCCACACTGTCTAAATTACAATGTGGCTGTGTTGGTCCCGTATATGAAAGAGACAAAGTAGTTAATGGTATAGGTCCTGACTATATTAGAGACTCGCTCCTGGAGCCTCACCCTGATGATTATCTGTGCTCAGAAACTACTCAGTGTTTGGAGATCCCACCATCGTGCTGTAAGTCGGTGGGCAACCAGGCCTTTACTGTAGCAGGGTGCTCAGTGTGGAACTTGCTCCTTCCAGATGATCATCTTAGCTCCTCACCTTCCAAAAGCGCCTGAAGATTTATTTATTCACCAGGCACTTTTAGGATCAGCCTTAAGAAGATAAGAACATAAGAAAATAAGAAGTGCCATACCGGGTCAGACCAATCGTCCATCAAGCCCAGCTTCCTGCCTCCGACAGTGGCCAGTCATGGGGGCCTGGGAGAAGCACCCAACAGGTCACCATGTTATCCATTCCCTGTGGGTCATCCCCAGGCTCCCAACAATAAAGGGTTTTGTTCCCCAATCCTATCTGGCTAATAGCTGCTGATGGAACTATCTTCCAGAAACTTGTCCTTGTATTGCCTCAACTTCTGTGTGTGTGTGTGTGTGTGAGTGAGTGAGTGAGTGTGTGCAAGTCGTACTAAAGAAGACCTCTGTAAAGCTTGAAAGCTTATCTACAACTACCAATAGAAGTTAGTCCAATTAAAGATATCACCTTAACTACTTTGCCTCTTGTCAAAATCCCTGCCCCTTCTATCATACGGTCTGATTGAACAACTGATATAGACTGCAAGAAATTTGCCATTGAGTTCAATGGATTTTGGATTAAGTCTTAAATGGAAATGTGTAGCGGATTGTTGGGATAACTTTTTGCAGTTAATTGAGTGTACTAATTAAAACCTGTCATTAAACCACAATTGACAGGAAAATAATTACAAGGGGGAAAATGTGTCTAGTTTCTTTGCTAGGTTTCCTGTGAGACAGAAGGGAGGAGAAGGTTGGGAGATATTATGAAGGAACGAAGAGAATATATAACCAAGACTGAGCCTTCTTTTATCAGCTCCCAAGGCCTGTAAAATTCCTTAGTGCAACCAAGCTCCGAGTACAGAATATAAACTAGTACTAGATTGAGAGTTCTTTGCCAAATGAAATTTTAACAACAAGACCATTTCTGAGCCCTACAAAATCTGCTTCAAAATTACAAGGACAGTCAGACCATGGAATGTGCTAACTAGAGAAGTTATGAAGTCTCCATCATTAGAGATTTTTAAGAAGAGGCTGGATGAGACTGTGTCTGGAATGATCAAGGTATGGCAGATCCTGCACCAAGCAGAGGGTGGACTTTATGACCCTCATGATTCCTTCCAGACTTACAATGTTTCACCCCTAACAAAATTCTTAAAGAAATTTCCCCACAAGTGGAAAGTTGTTATATATATACACATAGACCGGACCCAAGCAAAACTCAGATCTGAAAACTAGAGGTGAAACAAATAGTGGATTTCATACCCACAGATATTGTTCACCTTTTCAGATAGCTATATGAATATCTGAATAATATCTGCAACTGAAAAAACAGGTATTCACTAGGGGTGGGAAACCGGTAGAATCCGGTATCCGATAATGCACATTTCCACTTATTTGGGAATTTCGGTTTGTTCACGTTGGCTATTTTGGCTACTTAATTTCGGTTGCAATAGCGCCAATGATCCCAAAATGAAGTAATCAAATTACCCAAATAACCAAAATGAAACTACCAAGATACTAGAATAACTGATGTGACTGAACCAAAATATTTATAATGGATAGGGCCTTAGTGCTTGTTGATGATTATTTTGAGATACAACCTTCCAACTACTAAGTCTCTTATGAAATTATCCAAAATTGCTGTATTTGCCTATAGGGCTGTGAAAGGAGAGCTAAGTTCTCCATTTTGGTTTTAAGATTATTGTTTATTTTGGCCTAGTGCTTGTTGATGATTATTTTGAGGCATATGGATTATGTCTTATTTTTAGGTAAAGGTCTCTATCCGGTATAGTGGGTTTTGTAATAGATTTTATTATTTAAATGTGGGAAATTATGTCTTGTACTTTTGAGCTAGGAGATATATATCTTTATTGCAGGAATAATTAGGGTAATTGTAGTAAATATGTTATACTTAAAATTGTATTTTATGATACTGAGTTTGTAATTTTCTGTGTTAATGGCTATGGTGAAAGCTAATGCCTTGAATAAATGAATGAATGAAATGGATTGCTGACAAAATAGAAATAGCAGCGGTAATGTAAGCAGAGGCAATATTTATTTGGCCAGACATTTGGAAGGCAGGGATGGGGTTTGGAAGATTTGGGATAAGAGATCTTTACTCGTTTTATTTATGTGTATTTATGATTTTATGTGTTTTAACCTGCTCTGAGTCCCTCGGATAAGGTGGGATAATAAATTTAAACTAAATAAAATAAATAATTATCTGCTTCACTGGATTTGAATTGGATGGATGTATTCACATTATTGGATATTTACTTCGTCTCTATGAGAAACTCAAGAGGATGATTCAAATATGAATGTAGCTCAGAATCTGGATTTCACAAATGGTTTGTCTCTTTGCATGGGCCTGATCGCAACGCTGATCCTGCTGCACAATTTCATTGGGAGCAAAGAGTGCTCGGTACATTGAAGGACCAAGCCTCAAGCACTGCAAATCTGAACCCCGTCTAGCTTAGAGCTGAAGTGGGTAGCACACTTGGTATCCACGAGTAATACTCTCTTTCTGGTGTAGTCTCTTGGTGCTTAATTGGTTCCTGCATGCTAGAGCTGAAACGAGTACTCACAAAAATGGGTATGTTCATCAAATTTCCAGTACCTGAATCAAACCGAATATTTTGGATACTTTTCAGTTTCTGAATTGGTTTTCAAATTGTTTTTGTTGAAATATCAACAACCTGAAATATCAAAATACCAAACTGGTATACTGAAATATCAAAATACCAACAACTGGCATAACAAAATCCCAATTTTNTAAAGGGTTTTGTTCCCCAATCCTATCTGGCTAATAGCTGCTGATGGAACTATCTTCCAGAAACTTGTCCTTGTATTGCCTCAACTTCTGTGTGTGTGTGTGTGTGTGTGTGTGTGAGTGAGTGAGTGTGTGCAAGTCGTACTAAAGAAGACCTCTGTAAAGCTTGAAAGCTTATCTACAACTACCAATAGAAGTTAGTCCAATTAAAGATATCACCTTAACTACTTTGCCTCTTGTCAAAATCCCTGCCCCTTCTATCATACGGTCTGATTGAACAACTGATATAGACTGCAAGAAATTTGCCATTGAGTTCAATGGATTTTGGATTAAGTCTTAAATGGAAATGTGTAGCGGATTGTTGGGATAACTTTTTGCAGTTAATTGAGTGTACTAATTAAAACCTGTCATTAAACCACAATTGACAGGAAAATAATTACAAGGGGGAAAATGTGTCTAGTTTCTTTGCTAGGTTTCCTGTGAGACAGAAGGGAGGAGAAGGTTGGGAGATATTATGAAGGAACGAAGAGAATATATAACCAAGACTGAGCCTTCTTTTATCAGCTCCCAAGGCCTGTAAAATTCCTTAGTGCAACCAAGCTCCGAGTACAGAATATAAACTAGTACTAGATTGAGAGTTCTTTGCCAAATGAAATTTTAACAACAAGACCATTTCTGAGCCCTACAAAATCTGATTCAAAATTACAAGGACAGTCAGACCATGGAATGTGCTAAATAGAGAAGTTATGAAGTCTCCATCATTAGAGATTTTTAAGAAGAGGCTGGATGAGACTGTGTCTGGAATGATCAAGGTATGGCAGATCCTGCACCAAGCAGAGGGTGGACTTTATGACCCTCATGATTCCTTCCAGACTTACAATGTTTCACCCCTAACAAAATTCTTAAAGAAATTTCCCCACAAGTGGAAAGTTGTTATATATATACACATAGACCGGACCCAAGCAAAACTCAGATCTGAAAACTAGAGGTGAAACAAATAGTGGATTTCATACCCAACAGATATTGTTCACCTTTTCAGATAGCTATATGAATATCTGAATAATATCTGCAACTGAAAAAACAGGAATTCACATTTCCACTTATTTGGGAATTTCGGTTTGTTCACGTTGGCTATTTTGGCTACTTAATTTCGGTTGCAATAGCGCCAATGATCCCAAAATGAAGTAATCAAATTACCCAAATAACCAAAATGAAACTACCAAGATACTAGAATAACTGATGTGACTGAACCAAAATATTTATAATGGATAGGGCCTTAGTGCTTGTTGATGATTATTTTGAGATACAACCTTCCAACTACTAAGTCTCTTATGAAATTATCCAAAATTGCTGTATTTGCCTATAGGGCTGTGAAAGGAGAGCTAAGTTCTCCATTTTGGTTTTAAGATTATTGTTTATTTTGGCCTAGTGCTTGTTGATGATTATTTTGAGGCATATGGATTATGTCTTATTTTTAGGTAAAGGTCTCTATCCGGTATAGTGGGTTTTGTAATAGATTTTATTATTTAAATGTGGGAAATTATGTCTTGTACTTTTGAGCTAGGAGATATATATCTTTATTGCAGGAATAATTAGGGTAATTGTAGTATGTTATACTTAAAATTGTATTTTATGATACTGAGTTTGTAATTTTCTGTGTTAATGGCTATGGTGAAAGCTAATGCCTTGAATAAATGAATGAATGTAATGGATTGCTGACAAAATAGAAATAGCAGCGGTAATGTAAGCAGAGGCAATATTTATTTGGCCAGACATTTGGAAGGCAGGGATGGGGTTTGGAAGATTTGGGATAAGAGATCTTTACTCGTTTTATTTATGTGTATTTATGATTTTATGTGTTTTAACCTGCTCTGAGTCCCTCGGATAAGGTGGGATAATAAATTTAAACTAAATAAAATAAATAATTATCTGCTTCACTGGATTTGAATTGGATGGATGTATTCACATTATTGGATATTTACTTCGTCTCTATGAGAAACTCAAGAGGATGATTCAAATATGAATGTAGCTCAGAATCTGGATTTCACAAATGGTTTGTATCTTTGCATGGGCCTGATCGCAACGCTGATCCTGCTGCACAATTTCATTGGGAGCAAAGAGTGCTCGGTACATTGAAGGACCAAGCCTCAAGCACTGCAAATCTGAACCCCGTCTAGCTTAGAGCTGAAGTGGGTAGCACACTTGGTATCCACGAGTAATACTCTCTTTCTGGTGTAGTCTCTTGGTACTTAATTGGTTCCTGCATGCTAGAGCTGAAACGAGTACTCACAAAAATGGGTATGTTCATCAAATTTCCAGTACCTGAATCAAACCGAATATTTTGGATACTTTTCAGTTTCTGAATTGGTTTTCAAATTGTTTTTGTTGAAATATCAACAACCTGAAATATCAAAATACCAAACTGGTATACTGAAATATCAAAATACCAACAACTGGCATAACAAAATCCCAATTTTGTCCCGGACTTCAGGATTTTGGGGGGAGATTCAGGATTTTGGTATATCATTTGTTGGTATTTAAGTATATCAGTTTTCAGTATTTTTGAATACTCAAATGTTATTCGGGTACCTGAAATGGTACCTGAAAATGCAGGTATTACCTGCTTGTACCAAATCAGGTACCCGCTTCAGCTCTACTGTGTACCCAGTCAGGCACCTGATTACGTGAAAATGCTGGGTATTATCATTACTAACTTACCGCTTTACCATTTTACTGATCGGTAAACAGTAAATTGGTACCAGAACTCAGAAACACGGTAGCGAAGTCAGGAGAATAGTACCTGAAATTAGAAAACTGATACCAGAAGTTGAAAAATCAGGACAAAAAATGGTAAACTGGTAAATTGGGTAGGCCATTGGGAACTAATTGGGTACTGATTAGTCTCCAACATTAGGGTCAAATATCACAGTTCCAATGGGAATATCCGCTTTTACAGATACCCGTTTCAACTCTAGTCTAAGGCCGTTTTCAGACGAACGCGGCGGCACCCGCGCTTGTTTTCAAAAGAGCCGGCAGTCCATTCCACACGTGAGACTGCCGCTGAATACGCGCATGCGCGGGCGATGCGCATCCATTTCCGCGTATGACCAGCCTCGATCGCCGACCCGGTCAGTTCGCGGCTGGAAATGGATGTGCATCGCCCGTGCATGTGCGTATTTGGCGGCAGCGTCACATGTGGAACGGCTCTTTTGAGAAACAAGCGTGGGTGCCGCTGCGCTCATCTGAAAACGGCCTAAGATAGTTTGATATCCATATCTAAACCTACTGTCTGCACAGTAAGCTATCTACCTTCCCCTTTGATACAACCACTTCAAGTGTTTGCATCAGATTATCATTGTTTAAATGCATTGTAAACTCCTGTGGGCAAGTTGCACATCTTCTGTGCACTCTACACTATGTTAAGTATACTGGCTCTTTTACGGGGTGAGATGTGGTTTGTGTCTATTGTCAACAGTGGCTTCATTTCATTTCAGTGTCATTCAGAATCCTATTTCTCTGTATGTCACACAGTTAGGCCACTACCACCAGGGCAGGACAGGGTATGTGAGGTGCTGGACTGACGTGTAGCAGAGAGGCATCAGAGAAAGACGGAGCAGCGGCTCAGAGCAGCAGTGGTAACAAAGCGACTATATTGATTCTCAGACTTCATGGATAAAATGTCCCCGGCATCTTCCGTGTATTCACTGCCGCTCAATAAGATATTGAGGGCACAGGGGTCTCTGTCGGTGCTGAGATGCATGCTTTGTAGCGTTGCTGTAGTCTGCAAGTGAGGCTTAAATTTTTAAAGGACAGGGACTCCATTTTCAATTGAAGCGCACAGCATGATATACACAAAGAAATGGAGTAAATGCATTATGAAGGGTGGCGTTATGCCTGGTGCTGTGTGGGTGGTATAGAGAGGAGAAAGGAAAACACACACACAGAGGAGACAGAAGACCATGATACTTGTGTGAGGAGGTAACCATTCCCTCTACCTCTAGTACTCTATACAGGGCTTCATGGATCTGGCAAAAAAATTCCCAAATTCTCCAGAGTTACTACATAGTAACCTGTGAGCATCCCAACATACCATATGTGACAGTGTGGGGTAGCTATGTGGTGTTACCTTTCAAGGACGATGGAGTAGTGTCAAGTACAGGCAACATGGTGCAGATTTGCCATTTGGTTTTGCCATGAATTTTTAGTATTGTTGATGAACCCAATCCCAAACCCCACGAACCTTGGGCATGCACACACATGTGCATGGTATCTGCAGGGTTCAATGTGCCCACAATAGGAATCCACACGCTCCACGCGCAATCTGAAAAGTTTGGGGTCAGGCTCATTGAATTTCAGTTAGGTTATTTTTGGCAATTGTGCAAGTAGTGCTAATATTGCCAAAATAATATAACCAAAATACTGAAATGACCAAACAACCAAAATACCTGAGTCAAAAACCCCTGAAAACCTAACAAAGAAATAACCAAAATGGATAACCAACAAAGTGTTAGTTATTAGCTGAACCACCATTTTTGGTGTAGGAAATATTCGACAGGTTTATGCATTTTTTTAGGCACTCGGTTCAGTTCTAATCTTTAGCCTTGGCAAGATGGTGGCAAATTCTCTTTCCAAATTTGCTGAGAAGGATTAGGGAAATAATCAGGCATGGAGGGAATACTGAGGTATTTCCCTTTCCCCGTTAGCCCATTACAGTGGATGAAGAACCGCCTTCGATATGGGCTAGGACTAAAACAAATAGAACTGTCCTGGTAGACAAATCACATTTGAATATTTGACTCCTTTGGTGACAACTCAACAATTCTGACTTTCTGAAAAATTCTCCCTTTCATCAAACATTTGACACTCTTGCCCTCAGACCTAAGAATGGAGTATTGGAGCAAAATCCAGGCGGGCATTTTTGAGCTGTACTAGAGTGTGTAAGGAAGGCATTTTCTTTAAGTGGGGAGGGAGGGTTAGGCTTAGGGTGCAGAGTATATATTTGCAAACCATGGGTGGTGACAAAATCCAATGGGGGGCACTCCCCTTTCTCAGCACCGTGATGCCATGGTGATTGGAAAGGGGCAGGGAAGTCCCATCATCCCCACCTGTTTCCAAAGGGCTTGGAAAGGACAGGGCAAGGCATCTCCCTACTGGTGCCTGTGAAGCTGACCCCATTCAGGTCTCACATTTTTAAGTTCAGAAAGAAGCATTATTTTAATCTAATCCAACAAGGCTTTATAACACAATGACCAACCTAAGATAAACAGAGCATCACAGGATTGGCCCTCTGTGGTGAAATGGTGGGCTAGGTAGCTGCAGGAGCAGGCCCAGTGGGTTAGAGCATTTCAAAACCTGCTTATCTGGGACTGGCCCCTTAAGCGTTAACCCAGTGCCCAGGGAACAGAGGAGATCACATGACCAGTGTGGATAGGTCACATGATTTGGCTGGGGCTATTTAGAGAGGGTTAGCCTAGCCTAATGCAGTGTTAGCAAGGAGAGAGCAAAGGTAGCAGCTCCATAGCCAGCTGGAGCCACCCTGCTGGGGAGGTTGGTGGGAACCCTGACCCTACCTATAGGGCAGGGGCTTAGGCCACGGGAGCCTTAGAAACTCCCAGGGGCTTCTTGAAAGGGAAAGTAAGCTGCCTGGATGCCCCTACCTGAAGGTGGGGTACCCCTTGAGCCTGAAAGGGGCAAGCCAAGGGTTGGAACAGCTGGTAGCCCATCTAAAACAAGGGGGTAGCCCATCCAAGGGGGCTCAGGGTGGCAAGGTATACCTGATGATGAGGATGGCAAGTTCCACCTGCATGCTCTGAGGGCTTTGACTGAAGGCGTGGCCACTGACCTAAAGAGAGAGAAAGCAATCCCAGGAGGGAACGGGATGGTAGCCAGCCGAGTTCCCATAGATGGGACAATAGGGCAGACCCAGGACCATCATGGGAGCCAGGAGGGGATTATCTAGGGAAGCAGGGCCCAACAGGAGCTGCACTGAAATAAGATTAGGCCGGGGTCCCCATAGTTGAGGACTGGAGCACAAAGGATCCTGAGCTACAGGGAGACGGCTGAGCTGGTAGCTTACAGAGGACCGCTAGGTTGCAGGGGAGCAAATAGAGCCCGTGACCACACTTCAGTGCCCACCTCCAGGCAGAGGAAGGCCTTGTGGTAGTGAGTAGAAGACTCCAGTGGGAGGGGGCAATGCCTTGGTGACTTAATGCCAGATAAGGAGAAGGCACTGCTGTGCTAACATACCACCTCCAAGGGAGGAATCCAGAGTGTGATGTACCACCAAAAAGGAGAAGGCAATGAGGTGTTAATGTACCACCTCCAAGATTGAAGCCAGAGACCTATCATCAGCAACCCACATCCAAAAGGGGCCCCTCCAGAAGTGGGGGACCATGAGTAGCATAAAACACCGTGGGCGGAAGTCCCTAGTGAGACAATCCCACACTCGGAGCTAATTTTTCCATGACAATAACATCATTGGGTGTTTTCAGACGTGACGGGGCGGCTTCGCCCCGTCCCGAAAACAACCCAGTGATTCCCCGCCGGGATCACCCAGGCACGGCAAACAGACGTGCCGGGGATCACGGCGGGGAATCAGGGAGGGGGCGGGGCCGCACGGCGCAACGTGCGGCCGCACGGCCCCACCCCCTCCACGCTCCCTCGCTGCCCGCCCTCTGGGAAGGTGGGCGGGCAGCGAGGCCAATGCCGCCGCAGCGTCTGGCTGAGTTCACCATGGCCCGGAATCCCGCTGGGCATTCCGGGCCGTGATAGCCGACCAGAAGTTACTTTTTTTTTATGCCCGCCTGGAATCACTTTCACCACGCTTCAGCCGATTTTTGCGCTGGTAGCCCGGGAAGCGTGGTTGAAATTGACCCCATGTG
>QEPC01009343.1:2401888-2461207 GCA_003113815.1 Sphenodon punctatus | reverse complement strand
TCTGAAAACATTGTCAAGTTACACCTGTGACCAGTGCTGGATGCATCCCATAGAAAAACGTAGAGAAAAACAGTGAGTGCTACAATGGGGAGAAAACCTTCCCCCTCCAAGAAAGAGTAAAGCCAGTGAAGAAGCCAGCAAGAGACACAGGAGCTTGCAATGCAGGGTCCCGTGAACAGGGTCAGAAAACAGGGGCATTTGTCTGGGTGTTTGGCTACTGTCAGCTCAGTGTGCGGCGGCCATTTAAAAACCAAACAGAATGTTAGGAATTATTCGTAAAGAGATCGAGACTAAAACTGAAAATATCATAATGCCGCTATATAAGTCTATGGTGCGACTGCACCTTGAATACAATTTGCAGTTCTGGTTGCCCCATCTCAAAAAAGATATAGGAGACCTAGAAAAGGTACCGAGAAGGGCAATGTAAGAGGTATGGAACAGCTCTCCTATGAAGAGAGGCTGGATAGGTTGGGGCTCTTCAGCCGACTGATTGGAGAATGGGGATGTGATGGAAGCTTATAAAATCATGAGTGGTGCACTGTGGAACAAGTTAATAGGGAACAGTTATTTACCCTCTCAAATAGTACTAAAACTAGGGGGCACTCCATGAAATTAACAGGTAGCAGATTTAAAACAAATTTTAAAATGTATTTTTTCACTCAATGCACAATTAAGTTCTGGAATTTGTTGCCAGATGTTGTGGTCAAGGCCAGTAATATATCTGGGTGTAAAGGGTTGGGCAAGTTTCTGGACAATAGGTCCATTACCAGCTATTAGCTCGGTAGGTTTGGGGAATATAACCTCTTACTTTCAGGAGCTGGGAGTGAATATAGGGGAATGGATCACCCCATTGTGACCTATTGGGTACGTTTTCCAAACAACTAAGACTGGCCACTGTCAGAGACAGGTGCTAGGCTTGATGGGCCATTAGTCTGACCCAGTATGGCACTACTTATGTTCTTAAGAGCACTGAAAATCGGTGAGTGGCACCGGTCCTGCAAGGACTTACAGTTGGGCTGAGGGCTGTGATCCTTCACAGCCTCAAAGAACTGCAAGGGCTGCAAGTTCCCCTTTTCCACAGCTACAATCCAATATGTCTTTTTGAAAGTCCCCACCCCCAGCCCCCACTGCTACTGGTCAACATAAGTCCAGCACACACAGTAGGTCCCAATGTCCTGACTGCTTTAGAAGGGGAGAGATGAGGAAGAGTGAGGGGATTACATCGTCCTGAGACCATGTGACCACAGAGTTCCTGCTACCCCTTCATGTAATGGACGCAGCTGTACTCCTTGGCACAAGAGCTGTAACAGCTTCCTCTCTGCTGTTTCTGGTCATTGTTATGAACTCTCAGTCGTGGTACTGAATGCAGCTCCACCCTCTTCCGCACACACTGAGTGATGGTAGCAATAGGCATGGGTTCCAGGAGGAGGATGAAAATATGAACTCCTGAATCCCAACCCCCTTTGGATCAATGCAACAGTCATCACTCTCCCAAAGGGGCAGTGACATTTCAGAAAGCAGTTGGGGAAGGCCTTTTCACTCTCCCCTTTCTGATGTGGTACTGCCCCCTCTGATAAATATATGGCATCACCTGTGGCTACAGTTTGAACAAAGTGTGCGAAGGGGAGCATAGATTGCCCACCACTGGATTAACTCATACTTTTTAGAAAGCTGTCTATGTGTTGAGTACTAGTATTAGTTCTGAAATGGCTCAACAGTTACATATCTGTGGATATTATTATCTGTGGTTTCAGAACAGGGCTGAAACAAATAGTAAAAAATTTATCCGCAAGTATTTCCAAGTTTCTGAGGACTAGCTCAGAGTGCTCGGCCAGTCTTTGGAAACTCACACGAATTCTCGGTACTCGGTAAAATACTTGGTAAAATAAAACCAAGCACTGTGTTTTTCAAATACCAAGTACTGAATCACCTTATATAGGTGTAGGAAAAGCCCCCTATGTTGAATACTGAGTACCAGGCTGATTTCTCAGTTAATCAGTACTTGGTAAAATCAAGTTGACTACCAAGGCACTGGGTAAAAACCAAGTAATTTTGAATACCAAGTTTCAGCACTAGTATAGATCCAACGTGGTTTGGGTTTGGTGCCAGATCTCCATGCATCTGTTCCCTAAGTTGTTTTAGTGCATTTCACCATCTTGAGCAGGCACAAGCAGGCAGACGCTTTGCACATGCATAAATGCACAAATGTATTTCACCATCTTCCACATGCAAAAAAATGTGGTTTAGCTATTGCACAAGTGTAAGATGGTGAAATGCCAGGGTTGGATGGTGAGATCCAGATCGCTAATGAAACGGGAACCAGTTCACATTCGGTCCCAGTTTTGTCAGAACCAGATTGGAAGGAACAGGCAAATCTGTGAGAGACAGAGTTCATCTGATTATTAATCTGTTATGGTCTGAAGTAATATCCTGATTTTAAAATGTTCAACAGCTCAGTAGTTCATGTCCTCTACTGCCTTCTGTGCCCCCCTCACACTATGGGGAACAAAAATTATGAGCCAGTTGCTCCTTGTGTTACGCGGCACATTAAGAGAGTTCTCAGAGGAGATGGTCATCTGCCAGCTCCCAGTCCTCCCACCTCCTGAGAATGAACTGGGAGAGGATAATAGACCTCCCTGAGGATCGTTCTGTCCATCCCTGCCAGAGGCTGAGTGTCATTGACCCCTCACTGTCAACAGAATTAAACACTGCTGACAGTTCTGAAAAAAATGAACATGGACACGACCTTTCTCTGTCGCTGGGAGGGAATCCTCAGCCAACCAGATTAGCATAGCCCAGATCTAAAATGAGGTCAAGGAAAGCTGAGGACTAATGCTAATGTGAGAGATGCAGCATTCCCACCAAGGCAGTCATTTGCTAGGCAGCCAGCTTGCTACGGATGGCTTCTTGAGCATGGTTTTCTAAATTGTTGGTTTGACATCATGGCAGATATGACCAGGGATTGAACTCAGAACCTCCAAAGACATGAGTCTCTGAAGCTTGAGCTAAAAGCCAAGCTCTACAACTAGGCTATAACAGATGCATATCTGCTTTGTTGGTCACGCACAACAGGTGCCACCCTCAATGTAAGTAACACTGACAACTTCTCTTAAAAAAACCAAAAACCTGCAACTTTCACTGTTACTGGACCCTATGGCCCTCCGCTAAACATTACCAGCCATGCTAGAACCAAATTATAGCCTGACCTAACCCCTCTAGTCCTAGACTTGTTCCAAGAACAAAAATTTCAACACTTAAAGATTAGTTTCTGTTTGGAATCAAAATTTGAAACTGAGAATACAGAAAGGTTTCATGGAATGCAAAAAAAATGAAAATCCTGAAGCTTCTAATTGGAAATGGTGACATGAAACCTTTTTTTCAAAACTTCTCAAAATTTCTCTCAGTGGGGAAAAATTGTCACTTTGAATGGACATTTTGACATAAAAGGCCATTCTGTTTCAGTTTGTAAAACTCAAAAACAGTCTCAGGTAGGAAAGGAAGGCCTGTACCTCAGACCTGAGAAACCAGTGTTCAAGTTCTGTCCTAATCTTAAACTCAGTGGGTGATCTTGGGCAAGTCATGGCCTCTCAAGCCTCAGTTCCCCTTCTTTAAAATGGAAATAATAATGACCTATTTCACAGAGGGTAATTTCAGATGTTACGAGACCAGGGTCAACCACAGTGAATCCCCTGTGGTGGCCGTTTGTCCCGTAACGTCTATTGTGCTTTCCGCCAGATGTTCATCACAGTGAACCTCCAGCGGGAATCACAATGACCACGCTTCTGGACCTCCGGACGTCCAGTTAGCTGGACTATGATCCGGGATCGGCCAAAAGTAACGTCCGTTACGTTGGCCAATCCCAGATCATGGCCCAGACCACAATGCGGGATCAGGCACAGTGGCCAGATTGGCTGCTGCACCCGCCCGTCTCCCAGAAGGTGGCCGGCTGGGGGAGCTTGGGAGGCGGGGCTGCGCAGCCCCACCGCACAGCCCCGCCCGATCCCCTGTATGAATCAGGCCATCACGTCTGAAGGACAGCTGGACTGATTCCTCACCAGGATCCGTTTCGGATCCCGGGCCGTGATTGAGCGTGGTGGGCCTCCGGGCTCGTCACATCTGAAATTACCCAGAGTTATTGTGAGGGTGAACTGGATTTTAAGGCACCTTGGATAACAATTGTAAAGCACCTTGAATGCTGGTAGTGCAATAGTAATAATAATAGCTAGTGGCATTTTAGATCTGTCTGGGATAGGAATCTAGAGAGGCATATTAATACAAATTTCAAATCCTTTGTTAGTTTTGACAAGAGCTGAAGCAAATATTCAAAATAAACTTCAGATTTAGTAAAGTTGGGATTCCATAGAATCATAGGTTCAGAAGGGGCATTAAGGGTCATCTGATCCAATCCCCTTCTCCAAGCCAGATTGCCTTCATAGTTCACTTCTATAGTTAGGTACAGGTACTAGCATCTTGGTATGTAAAATCCTGGCTATAAACATCTTCGTTCCCTTTATCCGACACATTTACCCCATCCCCACCACTACTGCCCTGTGTTTCTACCCAACCAGCAAGCTCTGCTGTGCTGAAGAACTCCCCAAAGTCAGCAGGAATTCAAACAATGGTTTGGACTCAGGTATTTTGATGTACATTGTACAAGCCAAATGGCATCCTAATCCCTGCCAGTGTAAAACGCTCGCCATGCAGCACACTAGGGTGGCCACACCTCCCCTTTAAAAGAGGACACATATGAAAAATACATGTTGCAGGGCTGCATTGGTTCCAGTGCAGCGCTGCACCATGTATTTTTCAGAAGCAGCCTCTTTTGGGAGGTATGGCCACCCTACAGCACACACCCGTAACACTAATCTGACTGAATATTCACACTCTCATCTGATTTGGAGTGTGTTGGAAACAGTCCCAAGGCAGAAGCCCATCTAGGTGGATACAAAAAACAAGAACTGGTCAGGTTCTAGATCCTTTCACAACATGGAGAAGACATTCCGCTGCCCCTCCTGAGCCTGGAAAATCAAACTTTCATCCTCTTCCCCTGGAGCTCGTGTGTTCACTCTCATCATCCCAGCTCCAGATTGCAGGGTCCTGAGGGTTGTTGAAACGGTTTTTGGCTGCTATCTAGTAACCAGCTGGATCCACAGTATCCCATCCACCAGTTATTGAGCAGTAGCTGTTTGTTGTTTGGCAGCTTACCCAGTTCACCATTTTAGCAATTGACTGAGTTACTGCGTAATTACAGTGCACTGTTTACCATATTGCCAGTAATTCTTTTCTTGTTCACTCCCCAACCCTCTTGGGAGAGTCTAAAAACCTCTAAATCATCTGTGCATGTGCAAATGGCCGCCATGGCCATTCTGTGCATTCACGGCCACTTGGCGACAATTTTTAAAAATCTTGAAAGAATGCCAGCGAGAACGCAGATTCTCGCGAGATTCTCGAGATGGAAAATCTCGTTGAATCGCTTATTCTCGATGAGATTTTCACCTAGGGCAAAATCTCGTGTCAGCTCTAGTGTGGACTTCAGAAAGGTATGGGTGTGGCGAATGTATCGGGGAAGTGTGCTGAGATAATCCATGCTGTGGTGGGCCCACAGGGCAAGGGAAGGGAGGATCTAGATCATAGATCTGGCGCATGGATGCAGCCTCTGTCCTTGAGTGCATACCCTTGTCTCTGTACCCTATCCCCTGAGCACACTACTAAAGCATTCCAGGGCAAAATCTGGAGTCGGGATATTTACAGGAATTGGAAAGGGGCCAATTAAAAATCAGCCATGGGATACAGTTAGATCATGAGCCCAACATTCTCCACGAAAATTCATAAATCTACGTTATGTGTATACTTAAATTGGACATAGGGTATTTTCAGACATGACAGGGCCAATTGACCCCGTCACGAAACCAATCCGTTGATCCCCCACCGGGACCACCGCGTCACAGCTCAACAGACGTGCCGGGGGCTCCCGGCGGGGAATTGGGGAGGGGGCGGGGCCATGCGGTGCAACGTGCGGCCGCATGGCCCCGCCCCCCACGCTCCCCTGCTGCCCGCCCTCCGGGGAGACGGGCAGGCGCCGTGGCCAATGCGGCCGCAGCGCCCACCCGAATTGACCACGGGCCGGAATCCCTGTGGGGATTCTGGGCCGTGGCCGCCGTCCAGACATGACGGCTCGGTTCATCATGGCGGACAATCGCCTTCACCACGTGATCACCGCCGGCCCTGCCGGTTCGGCCGATCATGTGGTGAATGTGATTCCCCGCCACGATTGACCGTGGTGAACATCTGGGGGGAAACATCCTTCCCCCCATCAGACGTTATGTGGTCAAAACCACTACAGGGAATTGACTGTGGTTGACTGTGATCTCGTAACGTCTGAAAATACCCTCAGCTACACGTTCTATGACTCAGGATGCTCAGCTGCAATTGGTTATAAGCATATGTTTGAACCCTGTATGTTACAGAATGCCTACCACCCGGTGTCGTTTATATACAGTGCAGTCAGGCCACAACATTACATTTTGTTCCCACAGTCTCTGGAAGAACCCGGCTCAGCTGAGCAGCAGCCAGGCAGGATCAGCAGGACCTGTGCCTGGGAGGAGCAGCCGAGAGAGTGAATCAGCTCGGGGAGCACACGGGTGTAGGCAGGAGCCGGAATTGGCTTCCCAGGGCATCCTTGAGTGTCCCATAAAAAACACATTTGTGGGCAAACCTGAGGGGGTGGGCAATTCATCTGGTGCCCGCTAGGGTGCCCAAAAATGCAGGTACTCCCTGCAGGTAGCAAATATGTTACCATCTGCAGCCTTAGCAGCAACCTATCCTGAGCCTTCCTACCTATTCATTTGGGACTCCTGAGACAAGTTCCTTCTTCATGCTTTTTGGTCTCTAGAAGCTCCCTGATCAGCCCCTCAGGCTCCTATAGCCACCTCCTCCCATGCAGCTAATTAAATTAGCACAACACAGGCACAAGTGATTTGAGGCTGATCGTGAATCTTCCCCTCCCCCTCAAGGTCCCTACCCTGCAACTACTTATTGTGGCTCATGAGCTCGGATCCTCATCCTGTGAGGGCTTAGGATAACTCCGTTATCACTTTATCTAATCTCAGATTCTTATATGGAATCCAGACCTTCCCAAGGAAGTTAAAATCTATCAACAAATGCAATTAGCTCTTCTCCCAATCTTCCACTCCACATCCTCCCTCACCCCTTCTTTTAGTTCCTCTTGGAAGGCACTGCCTCATGCTCATTATTAACATATGCTGGAGCGTTAATGAGCATCTCCAGAAGGAGAAGAGGAGGAGAGAGCAGAAGGAGAGGAAAGGAAGAGAGAAAAGGATAAAAGAGAGTGAAGGGGGTGATGAAAAGTGATGGAGAAGGTGGACAAAATTCAAGGAAATGTATTTCTATTTATTTATTTCCTTATATTTATATGCTGCTCCCCATGCCTACGGCATCTCGGGGCGGCTTCCAACATAATATAAAACATTTTTTTAAATGACAGAGGATGCAGGAAAGGAAGGCACGAAGGAGAATAAAAGAGGGAATAAAAGAATCAATGGTATAATTAACCTGCAGTCCCACCAACAGAACACTGGACAATGAGATCTAGTTTCTATTCTTCTCTTTGTGAATGACCTTCAGTGTTATCTTTGGACAATCACTTCCCACTCCCACTCTGTCTATCCTGGATATTATTATTTACACACCAAACCCTTCAGGACAGGAACACTCACTGCTTTTTTTGGATTTCCACAGCACTTTGCACACCATGACCCTGAACTTAGCAAGAGCCCAAACTGTGCCTGTGGAAACTCAGCCTTAAGGAGAAAGGTAACCTCCAGGTGATGAGGAGATGCTGTATATGAACTCCTGGAGTGCATAGTTCAATAATGTTTCCTCCTTGATAATGCAGAACTAGATTTATTATCTGACAGGAATCCCAAGTAAGAACATGTAAGTTCAATTGAGAGACCGGTATTGAAAAATAGTACCGGACATAGATTAGAAGCAGGAATATTACCCAAACTGTTGAAATTCAACAGTCCCTGAGATCATACAATGACCTTTTTTCTTTCATCAGAATTTGCCCCTTTCTTTTCCTAGTTTAGAGCTGAAATGATAACCCACAAAAATGGGCAAACCAGTCTGAATTGTGGTACTTGACCCATCCTGGTAACTTCGGGTACTCATTGTTACCTGATGCTACTGATTTATCATTTTTCATACAAATTTTCCGACATCCGGTACCAATTTTTCTACTTCTGGCACTGTTTTTTCTGAATTCCTCTTCTAATTCTGAATTCTGGTACTGATTTATCATTTAACAATCAGTAAAACAGTAAATCAGTGAATTAGTAATGGTGATACCCGGTATTTGTGTATAATGGGGTGCCTGACTTTGTATTCAGGTATCGACTGGACACTCGATGGACTACATGAAAATGTGGGGATTAGCAGTGGGTAACAAATGCACTAACCGTTTCAGCTCTACTTTTCTTCCATTCTGCCCATCCTTCCCTCCCCAAAATTGTGGGGGTTTTCTATTTCCACCCAGGTATATGCTTAGCTATTTTCCAAAATCTGGATTCAATAATAGTGCTGATTATGTGCTTAAAAATCTGGATCTGAACACTTTGGGAAACTAAATTTTCAGGGACTAATATCGGGTTGCCTCACATTGTATGTATCCCAATAACGGACCCACATGTGAAAAATGTGGGTCCCAGTATTGTTCCAAAGGCCATCGACAGCATTAAAAGTGACTTCCCGTCCTCGATTGTAACCATAGACACGACCTTTCAAGACAGCCACAGCATCCCAAATTCATCCTTACCTCTCATTTCTTAGAAGTCTGAGGAAGGACCTTGTGTATCCTGAATGTGTGCATACCTCATCAACACAAGTTGCTCCAATAAAAGATATTATTTGAACCACTGCCTCTCTACCTCTTACTTTTCGGACCAACACAGCAATCATTCTCTCTCTCTAGAGCAAGGACTTTTTTTTGTCCTGGGGGCCAGAACAAACTCTGAGGGCAACATAGAGGCTGGGGGTGGGGGTGCTTAGCAGGTTTATTCAAGAAAAGGAGGGCCCAGATGAAGGATCTGTGCCATGGATCTGTCCTCTACCCTTGTGTGCATGCCCTCGTCACTGCTGCTATGAGCTCAGTTTTTCAGTGCTTGGAGGTAGAGAATGGGTCCAGGGACCAGATCCAGGCACTGGAAAGGGGCCACATTAAAAACTTGCCGAGGGCCACATTTGGACCCCAGGCTTGAGGTTCCCCACCCCTGTTCTAGAGTCTAGACTGAATTCAACAGTCATACATCCTATTCCCACTACCACTTCTATTAGGTGTACTCCCACTGGAGAATACTAGCTCATACATACCCTGCAATTCATATTTATACCTATTACCTTGCTTTTACACACCTGACCTATGACCCAACTGGAGATTTGAATATGCTATCACAGCCTATATTCTCCATGTCTGATCCTGGGAGAAGGTAGACAGACAGCCAAGTTGCCATCACAGAGCAACCTCCCAAGAGTTCAGGAGGACTAGTCAACCAGTGAACACGGTGATTTTCAAGCCTCAGCCTGGCTTGGGTGAGCAAATACCTGTCCGATGCCTTTACCCATGGCCGATACCTTTGGGACTCCTCCTTCCTTCATGCTTCACCAATCCCTAACTTGTCAAACCCACAAAGCATTTTGCAATTTAACTGAAATGCAGCTATTTGGCTGACCTTTAGATGTCACAGTGGCATAACAAGGCTGTGGAGGGCCCAGCAAAGAGGAAGCAAGTACCTGCAAAAATGGGTATGCCCATCAAAATTGGGGTTCTTGACCTGACCTGATAACATTGGATACTATTGGTACCCAATTAGTGCCTGACAGGCTACCCAATAAACTGATTTACCATTTTTCGTCCCAAGTTTTTAGTATCTGGTGCCATTTTCCCGACTTCTGATACTTTTTTTTTACCATCCCAATTCCTGTACCGATTTACTGATAAATCGGTAACTCAGCAACGGCAATACCCAGTATTTTGGAGAAACTGGATGCCCAATCGGTACTCAAGACCATCACTCACCCAACATGGTTCTCAGAATTGGAGGTATAACCTGTGAGCAGCAGATGAGTTCCCCATCTTCGCTCTAGAGCCTGGACTCAGGTCCCAATTATGGGCCTTTAGCATTTTAATGTTCCATTTGCTCAGGCCAAGATTCTGACCTGGAGTGTGTGTCAATCCAGAACAAAATGAGCCACTTCTAGTTCCCTCAATGGCCACAATCCCAAGCAGGATCTGTGCGGGTTCTGCGCAGCACAATGCAATCCCTATGGAGATGCGTGTGGTTTGCACACATGTACGTGTGCGTGGGATGTGCACAGCGCGCACGGGGCATGGGATCAGCCCCATTGTATCCTTCCCCTATTTGAAAGTTTTTTATTATTGTTTTAAATTCTCTTAAATTGTTTTATATTGTTTATATTTTATACTTACGTAATGTGAAGTGCTCTGAGTGCCACGTAAGGCAGAGGGGTGCTATATACATAAAATAATAATTATAATAATTATTATTAATAGTAGTAGTAGTAGTGTTGTTATTGTTATTGTTATTGTTATTGTTATTATTATTATTTCCATTAAAATCAGTGGAATTACCCCCAACTTAAATTGGTGTAACAGAGATCAGAACGACACTACAGCCGCAGTCTCATCCAGTCTTTAAACCAACAACCTTTGAAACTCTGTTGTTCACCAGAGATTCCCATTTCTCTCATCACCTCCCTCTTCCTATCATCAGCCAACCTTCCTGTAGTCAAGGTAAACTACACTGCAATCTCCCCAATAACTGCTTGTCTCTCTCCTATGAATTATGCATGAGGAGAGAGCTCTCCCGACTCACACCTGCCCTCCAGCCTCCCCTTTCTGTCGGAACGCATAAAGACAGTAATCATTCACACCTGTACTACACCTTATCGCGGGACGTGCACCTGCCCATCACGTCTCCCCCTTGCTTCCTATCCTATAAGCAGAGGAGTCATTCACCCCTAAACGTCAGCTTATCTCTGCACTTACACCTGCCTTACCAATGAACTCGGTGTTTGTACCTGTCACAGTATCCCTCCCTTCCCACATCACACTTCTCCTGACGGCTCATTATTCCAGCTTGAGCTCACACCTCCATGGCAGCTGCTTCTCTTTCGTCTTTTCCACCTGTTCTGAAGTGAAGCCCTCCTCTTCTACCTTGCTGTTACCATCCCCTCTGACTTACAGACACTTGATCCTCAAAGGGCTGACCTTCAGTGGCAAGATTTGCGCTACCTTTGCAGTGTCATTGGTCACACCCACCTTTAGCAAAGCCTCAACAGCAGAAGTAGGATTCCCATAGGTATTTCTGATATGGGATGGTCATGGCACAATGGGGCAGGTATAAGACCAGACTCAGGTCTCAATTTTGGGCCCCTTTTACAGGGGCTATTTTCAGATGTTACGAGATCACGGTGAACCACGGTGAATACCCACATGGTGATCGTGGTCCCGTAACATCTGTTGGGGGGAACAGAAGCTGCCCACCAGATGTTCACCCCCATGAATCACGGGGGGGAATCACATTCAACATGCAAACGGAGGTCCTGGCCGGACCATCTCCTTTTGCGTGTTGAATGTGATTCCCCCCCCCCCCCGTGATCAAGGGGACCGTCTCGTCTGTCCCAACTACGGATCGGAATCAGTGGCGAGATCCCGGGCCGTAGTCAATGCCCTGGGGGGGCCGGCGGGCGCTGCGACCACATTGGCCGCAGCACCCGCCCGTCTCCTGGAGGGCGGGCAGCCAGGGGAGCGTGGGGGGGCAGGGCTGTGCGGTCTCACGTTGAGCCATGCAGCCCCGCCCCCTCCCCTGATTCCCCGCCGGGATCAGCCGGCACATCTGTTTGACGGCCGTTTTGATCCCGGCGGGGGATCAATGGGTGATTCCGTAATGGGGCCAATACCAGTCCCGTCACGTCTGAAAATACCCAAGGATGCACCCTGCTTGGGTAAGTCCCCTCAGGATTCCCTCCCAGAATCAGTCTGACAGCACTTTCTCTCACCAAAGTGTTCATTATTTATAGTGGACCAAGTCCTTCAGCTCCCCATAGACAGATGAAACACCCAACACAGTCCATGTATCACCATTACTGGTCTTAGAATTTGTGAGGCCCAGGACAAAGATAAAATGTGGGGCCACTGGTAGCCCCACCCCCTTCCCCCATGGCCCTGCCCTTTCTGGACTCAGGAGCACCCTCCATGAAACCCTAGAAGTGGGCATGTTTGGGACCCTGTTGGGAGGGAGTTTTCACCCTGCCCTGGTGAAAACAGGGGCCACTGAAGGGCCCAAGAAGTACAGAAAATAGCAAGACCCAAGGAGATGGCCCCATATTGTCCTGTGGTGAGGTCAGCCCTGGATAAAGCAACCGTCCTGGTTTGGCAAACTCCCTGCCACCCATTTTCCTTTCTTACTCTGTGCCTTCTGAGGCAAACTCCCTCTTGTAAGCATGCTCCTCTTCTAAATCTTCACTCCATTGTGAGAAGCTTTGGCCTGGTCCCCTTTCCAGCCCAGCCCAGGGAAGCCCTGTGTGCATCCGAGTCTTTGGACAGACCCCCTGGCCCCTTCCTCTTGGCCTTCAAGGCAACTCTCTGCCCCAGAGGCATCCTGTTGCCATTCTCTGGGGGTTTCCCCAGCTAGGCTTCCAGCTCAGCCTTAAGTACCCAGGGCATCTGGTCACCTGACCAGCCTTAACCACTCTCGTGCCCTAATTAGCCCTAGCAGCTCCACCTGGACTGCCAACCCCTTTAACAGAGCTGAAGCATGGGCCCACCCAGCAAATGGACAGCAGCTCCACTTCAGACCAGTGGCGTGTTCCAGGTTTGGCTGGCCCACTTCGCTGACGGCACTCCGGGATATTCCGGAGCACCACCCGTGGGGCTGCCCTGGAGCATGGCATAGCCTGCTCCACTTGCACATCTGGCGGGGGCACAGTTTTAAATGGACCAGCCAACCCGGCAGTGAAGGGGGCTAGTGCAGACCGAACCGGGGTTGCCGTCCATTTAAAAGTGCCCATTGTATTTTTCAGAAATGATACAGCAGGATCCACTTACGTTGAGCGTGAATAACTCAAATATCGGATTAACTTGAAGAAATATGTTTCCCCCAGTCCAAGATCTTACCAATATAGGGCTTCTCATATTGGATAAGTCAAAGTCTGTTCCCTGCTACTGTTGTTGTGTCTTCGACTGCCAGTCACTCCTGCTGCCTGTCAGAGCCTGGACTTTCTCTCCTGGCCCCACCATGTATTTGGCTGTCTCTCCTGCATGCTTAGCTGGACGGCCTGTTGCCTCCCAGCAGGAACTTGTCACAGGGGATGGCGCCTCAGAAAGTGGCTGCAGGACACTGGCTTATCCCAGGGCTCTAAAGTCTCTGATAGGATGGGGCCCAGGAGCCTCACAAGAGTGGAGGATTTGAGGATTTGAGCATTGGTGGGCCGGGGGCCAAGGGAGCCAGCAGAATTACTTTCGCAGGAGTCAGGGTGTTGGAGAGCTGCTTCACCCTGCCCGTTTCTGATCCAACCACACCACTTTCTGAACATTGTGATGTCGTTACACTTAGAAAGGGGGGGTGTCGTGTCGGAAGGGGTGAAGGGTATCTCCACCCCTTTCTGCTGTGAGTGCATCCCTTTTCTGAGCATCATGACATCACGTTGCTCGGAAGGGGTGGAGCCAGGTGGGAGTCAGAAGAGGTGCAATTGTGCTCTCCTCCTGGCACCCATGGTGAAGGCCTGGGACCACGTGAGCCTCCTGAAGTCCACATAGCCCCCAGACAGTGGGCATGAACGCATGTGATCCCCATATATCTACATACCTGAGATGGGATGCAAATCCACTCACCCCCTCTCCTGAGCTTTAGAATTGATGTGAGGAGGAAAATGGATACCATGGTCTTTTTCTTGGCTTAGTTACACAGACCTCCTGAATGACCTTGGGGCCAAATGCCAACACATCACGTCAGATCAGGTTTCCAAGGATTCAGCAACCATTATCAGACCTAGAGCAAAACATTCAGTTGGGCACCATGGTCAGTAGATGGTTCTCTCCATTGTCATAATTTGGAAAAAGAAATGGATATAAATGACTATCACATGCCCGCCGCTGGGGGGGGACCTCTCCTAGTGAATCCTCACTGAGTAGTGCACTTACAGATTAGACCCCTCCTTGTTTCCAGAGGATGTGGTCAAGGCCAATAACGTCACTTAGGCCACTTTTAGACGATCACGCTGTGCGCTCGCGCAGGGTTTCAAAAACCTCGCAAAGAGAGAGTACACGTGACGCCGCCAGCAATCGCGCTCCGGATACGGCGCCGCGCATTCTTTTCAAGCCGCGAACTGACCGGGAGCCTGATCAAGGTAGGTCATTCGCGGCTTGAAAAGAATGCGCGCCGCCGTATCAGGCACGCGATTGCTGGCGGCGTCACGTATAATCGCTCCTAAAAGCGGCCTGAGTTTAAAAAAGGATTGGATAAGTTTTTAGAGGAGAGGTCCATAAATGGCTCTTAGTCAAGTTGTTCTCAGGATGTAACATCTGACAGTCAGGAACCAGATGTAATAGGAAGAAAATAGAAGGAATACTAGAATAGAAGGAAAGGGAGCAATAGAAGGAAAGAGGTCACTCCGTTGTGACTTGTGAACTTCTCCAAAGTAAACAAGATTGGCTACTGTCGGAGACAGGATGCTGGGCTGGATGCACCATTGGTCTGATCCAGTTTGACACTTCTTATGTTCTCCTAACAAAACCGTGATGGGTTGATGCATAATGCAATCATAGACCTAGTAGGGGCCCTCCTAGAGAAACCTTGGTGAGTCAGTGCACTCAAGGTTCCTTCTGGGGCCACTGCTAGCACAGGGCTGGAGGGAACTTTAACCCAGCTCCCTTCACTGATTCACTGTACCGAAATGGCCCCAACAGGAAAAATCCGCCAACAGAGAAATAGAGCCTGCAACAAAAAATCTGCCACAAATAAAGATCAGGAATGAGCAGAGCACAGCGATACCTGAAATAATAGGGAGCTATTTTTAATATAGACCTAGATGACTCAAACAAATCAGCCATGTTTCACTCTGCAGGAGAAGGCAAAGAAGAAGAAAAAATTTCCTTCAGAGTCAGCTGCCAACCTGACCTGGTGGAAAATTCCTTACCAATGTCACATAAACTGATGTTCAGTTAGATCCTGAGCATGTGTGCAAGACCCACCGGTCTGGCACTCGGCATGTCATTATAGTGCTCAGGTACCAGAATGCCCTGTCAGTCTGGCCTCCATTTATGGGCATCTTTGATGCTTCATGAAGAAAAAAAGGTCAGGGAGGGAGGAGTACATTAGGGGATTTTTATTTTATTTTATTAAAAATCTCTTGCTGTAGCGTTAAAAGGAAAACACCACAAGTTTTCTTTCATGGAAGGCTGGTCTTATCTCAGGGAGACCTGGGACAACCACCCTAGGTCCTGTTATTTTCTCTACTGGGGCCCTCCATTTCCTTCCCATGGGACCAAACACGACCACTTCTAGAGCCTCACAGAAGGTGCCCCCAAGGGGGCAGAACGATGGGGGAGGGGTGGGGCTACCAGAAGTCCCCCCATTTTGTCTTCACCCTAGGCCTCATAAAAATTCTAAGAGGATGCAGCTCAGGCTAAGGGCCACCCACGCAGGCCAACGCAGACTAGCACATGTGTTCAGCCCCGCCATCCCTGCTGATCACCATGGCTGTTTGTCATGCTGGGGCGCTGGGGGCAGGGTGGGAATGGCCACTGGCATGTTTGTTTAGCTCCCTGCCCTACCTCCCACCCTACCCAGACCATGCAGGTGGCGGGACGGCTCTCTGGACACTGGCATGTTAGTTCAGTGCCCCTCCTCAATCCGGGCCATGTCGACAGTGGTTTCCCTCACTGGGTCGGGCCAGGGAGCCACCTTGCTGCCCGCATGTCTGTTTTTAGCCGGTGACACAAGAGTTTTTACCCCAGATCAGAACACTAGTGCCTGCGGCCGTTTGACTCCATCAATAGCTAGAAATGCATGTTGTTTAGTCAGATCTCATGTCCTCTCACAAACTTCTCATTGACTCAAAGGGGTCAGGAGGAGTTGCTGAGCAACTGCATAATGTTCCAGCTGTGCAGAGGACATGGAGGGAGAATTCCCTTCCTGACCCCAGAAAATGATCATCTTGTTCTGCGGAGCATGAGATTTGATTATTGCTGTCTTTAATTACAGAGCTGCAAATGCTATTAATTGCCATCAAGTCACCGAGCCTTTACATTTTAAACCCAGTCGTGCTTTTATGACCTCCTGAAGCTGGGAATTCTGTAGCATGACTCTACGCAGCAGAGGAAACCCTTTCCTGTTAATCTAATCTCTTGCCTTTTAGTGTTGGCATGCTTTCCCTCGCTCTTATATCCACTTGCATCTGGCTAACTTCCATTTTTCCCTTTCAGTCTCTTTTGCGGACTAAATAGCCCTATTCTTTTCAGTCCCTTTCCTTATTTAATGAATGCTTGCAAGGCAATTAGAATATGATTAGCAGTATTCTATTATGATATGAAGTCTATTTTTTACCTGTTCTCACTTGCTTGTTGACCTGAGCAGACACAAAAGCAAAGAGGGTCTGCCCAGGAGTGTGTGAACCCTTTTAAAGGGGGAGGAGGGGTCTGAGACCACAGCCCCGGTGGTGGGGGTGTCAGAGGTTCCCATGAGTAGGTGGTCTGAGGGGGTGGCCCCCAGATACCAGAGCTGAAAACACACACACACACACACCATCTGATTCCGTGGCCAGACCCACAAACATGCTACCTTCTGACTTGCCTTTTAGTGTTGGCATGCTTTCCTTTGCTCTTATATCCACTTGCATCTGGCTAACTTCCATTTTACCCTTTCAGTCTCTTTTTGCGGACTAAATAACCCTATTCTTTTCAGTCCCTTTCCTTATTTAATGAATGCTGGCACAGCAATTAGAATATGATTAGCAGTATTCTATTACAATATATAGTCTATTTTTAGCCTTCCTTGTCATGCCACAAATAGACTACGGGCTCCTACTCACCTCCACCCATTCTATGTATGAGGCTATCCAGGACTCTGAAATGTCCCCTCCTGACTCCTTGCCATGATTTTACAACAAACAAAGAAGACACTGACTCTCAATCATGGGTGGAGTCTAATTAATACTGAAAGAAATTAAGTCCCCTTAAATTCACCTTGTCTGCCCCAAATTGCTGTTTATTAAAGCCTCACTCAGCCTTGTGTTGGACTGGGCCATGCTGTTGAGCCATTGGCACAGGGGCACAGCTAGGTGAGAATGGGCCTCCTACGAGGCACTCCTTGTCGGAGGGCATATGTTTTCTACATACATGTGCCTCATCAGGCTTGTGGGGCACAGTGCAGCTGCACCTGCTGCAACTATTATAGTCACACCTCTGTGATTGGCACCAAGATGTCAGGATCTGAGTCCATCTCTGCTAGCAAGCCCAACCAACCACAACCATCTGAGCTCTAAGAACTTCCTGAGTCGCATCTCCCCACCTGATTGGCCCAGTCTGCCAGAAGCTCATAGAAGAGAGTAACTGTAAGGGTCTGTTGCAGGCTGGTCATTATGTCCGCTTTGTCCAAACAGTTTTGAGCCTTGTCTTGTATCCCTGCATATGAGTGCCGTGCCATGCTTTTCTATGTGTGACCTTGGGAAAGTCATTTAACATACGAACATAAGAAGTGCCATACTGGGTCAGTCCAATGGTCCATCTAGCCCAGCATCCTGTCTCCGACAGCGGCCAATTACAGTGGCTTGGGAGAAGCACCCAACAGGTCACAATGGGGGATTCATTCCCTGTTGTTTCCCCCCAGCTCCTGTCATGTTCCCTGATCCTGTCTGGCTAATTGCTGCTAATGGACCTATCTTCCAGAAACTTGTCCAAACCTCTTTTAAACTCAGCTATAGTACTGGCCCTTACCACAGCCTCTGGCAGTAGATTCCACAACCCTAGTCTCTCGTGATGCCCCTTGATTATCAAATCAGGAAAATAACAGTTCTCTGGGTGCAGTCACTGAGACAGGCAGAGGAGGCTACCAGGCCATGGGTAGCCTTACCCCTCCCTGGACAGCTGGGCCACGCAGTACAGTAGTTCGTAGATGTTCCCCCCACCCCGGGGCAGGGCAAACAGCTGGCCGCTACATGACGCAACCTCTGAAAAATTCTGAGGACGCATCGCAAAGCATCCTCATGGAGTAAGGCTGCCCAGGGCAGGGGAACTCATGCGGCCTGGCCCCTTCTGCATCATTGCACGGCAAGCTCTATGGCGGGACTGTGAGCGGCGGACACTGTCAACAGACAGTTGCATGTGGCCATGTCACAGCCGGGGGGTGGGATTTTGGTCAGGCCAGAGGAGGGAGCAGGCGCAGGCACCATGTGACTGGCACCACAAACCATCCCGGACATGGTGACAGCTTTAAAAGGGACCAGTCCTCCCAGCTTCCCTGTGACCATCTGCCCGGCTCCTCACACTTGCCCTGCAGTGTGGCAGTCAGTGCCAATGGCTGACCACGGAGCCGTGCAGGGACCGGACCCCCGCAGCTCATCAGGATGCACCTTCTGTATCACAAGGGTGCTGAGCCTATATGCAGTGAGGGTACTGGGGTAACACTAAATGAAATAACTTAAACAAAATATTCATATGACTGGGTGTGTGAATAACTGCTCTGGGTGTGCAGATATTATTCAGATACTCAGGAATATGAAAAAATAGGAATAATGCTTGTGATTAGTGAATCTACTATGTGTTTTTTTCAGTCCTAGGTTCTATCAATGATCCAGCTAGCATCTCAGCATCCTGCCTCTGCGAGAGACTGACTTCAACTGCTTCAGAGATGTGCACAACAGGTTATAATAACCTGCTGTTCATTCCCAGATCCCAATAATCAGAGGTCTCATCCCCGACCAACTTGACTAATAGCCATTGATGGACTTATCCTCTAAGAATTTACTTAATACTTTTTTGAACCCCGTTATGTTACTGGCCTTTACAACTCCTCTTGGCAAGGCATTCCAAATGGGGTCACACAGGCAAAACTTTGGGGAACCACTGACTTAACAAGTCCTGTTCACTTCACGGGACTTGCACACCTGCTGAGAGCTAATACTGGTGGTACCACCGGGAGGATTGCACCCTTGGCTAGCCCTGTGCTCCTGCTACAGCAGTCACCGAAGTCAAAGAGATGAGACTTACACTCATGACTTGTGTAGTCTTTTGTGGCTACTCGTACGGTGTAAATGTTCTCAGTGGAGGTGAAACAAATATTCAATGCAAGTATTATCTGTTAAACCAAATTCAGTGGACTGAACATTTGCCCCACTTCATTCAGGTATCTGCACTGGATAGTCTGGTTCTGCTAGTTTGGTTTATGTGGTTGGTTTGGTATGGTGTGCATTTATAACGGCACTAAATAAAGTCAAAACAAAGAAGTGAATTAACCCAAAAAGTGGATATGCAATTATCTGCTTTGGATGCACATATTGTTCCTATATTTGGCTGTCTACTCAGATATGTGAATAATATCCGTGTATACAAAACAGCCTATTCAATAATGCCACTGTTTCAGTCATCCTCACTGCTGTCCAAAGACTGGGCTTATGGGATTTCTGTTAGCCTGGGCTAACTCCCCACCCCCCACCCCCACCCCCACCCCCCTGGTATAGATATAATAGGGGCAGGTGGTAAAGCTGCACTGGGACCCACGAGCCTGGGATGCTCAGGGGGCTCACCCTCCCTGGTGCCACTGTGTCCCCTGCTACTAGGATGGGGTCCCCCATTCCATAGACTGCCCCAGAGTCCATTCCAACCTAGATATGTGGCTACTTTTTCCTCTGGAAATTCTGTGAATTAAGATCTATTTTTCCCATTGTTTAACTTTCTATTCCTCCAAGCCAGGCATTATCCAGTGATCTCCTGCCTTGCTTACATTCTTCCAAAATTGCTTTTAACCTCCTTTTGGTTTTAGCAATTCCAGATTATTTATTTATTCATTCACTTTTGCTTCATCTGCAGATTTCTTCCATTTGCGATTCATGTCCTTGCCTCCAAATTGGGAACAAAACCATTGAGGGTTGTTGATTCAATATTGATCCCCAGATTTTCCACATTATTAACTTCCCTCCTCTCAGGAGAACGGCTGTTTATGACGACTCTAGTTTCCTTGTACCTTGGCTACTTTTTAATCCATGGTGGGACTTTGTTCTTCCTAATCGTCTCTGAGTGGAGACCTTGTCAAAAGAATTTGAAAGCTCAGATGAATTATAATCACCGGCTCCTGACTGCCCTCCATTTCATTAGTCCCGACAAAGGATTCTCTGAGACTTTGAGAGGCAAGATTTTGCCCTTTAACAAGAAGGGCTGGTTTGACTCTGATGTTCAGTTATTTTACCCTTAAAAACAGTTTCTCTGGCACTTAGATAAGACTCTCCAATTTTTATCACCTCAGTAGTTTTCATTTTGGAGGATACATACTGTAACCGAGAGGGTGGAGACCCTAAATCAGAAGTGAGGAACCACATGAAAATGGGCCACATCCACCCTGCAGCTATGCTTTTAAAATGCATCTATTTATTTATTTATTTACTTATTTACCTATTTGCATTTTTACCCTGCCCTCCCATTAAAGGTGAGGCTGGGTTACACTATACAAAAACAAAATAAATCAAATTTCCTAACCCCTAATATGTTAGGGTACAAAAGCAAAACCAAGTGAAATCCCCTTGCCCACAACTTCCCGAGGTCTGCGCCTGCCTGCCAAATACCTGCGCAAACAGCAAGGCCGTACATTGTCTCCAGAAGACGGGCAGACTCAGCCTTAGGTGAACCTCCAAGGGAAGGGAGTTCCATCATTCTGGGACAGCCACTGAGAATGTCGCTCTACTTACATGCCCTTGTTATTTAAACCTGATGGGGGAGATGGTACCCGTCCCTCAAGAGGGTGCGCTCCCAGCTGACATCAGAAGCCATGCTGGGACGTGAGGGGAGAAGCCATCTAAGATATTTGGGACCATGACCATTTGGAGCTTTATAGGTCTTTTATTTGGTCCTTTTCTAATCCCTGGATCTGGTCCATGGATAGGGTTTCCACCTTTCGCAATTTGACCCTGAGACTCCCATTTTGGCCTATGGGAGTCTCGGGGTCAAATTGTAAAGGGCGGCAACCCTACCCATGGATCCTGTTCCTACCCTCAAGTGCTGAGGGAGTGTGTTCGGCAGGAGGCAGCAGAGATGAGGGAACATGATAGTATACAGGCTGGATCCAGGTCTTATCCATGGAGTCAACCTTTCCTTCTCTTCCCCTGACCTCAGCGCCCAATCAACCATGCATTGTCAATACACCATCTCCTTGCCCTACCCATGCCTCTCTGCAAGCCACACCGTGTTACCCATGCCCTGTGCATCCTTCCCCATTGCTGTCTCAGCTAAGGCTTCTGTCTTGGGACTTCAGTAACTCCAGACTTTTGTGGATTAAGCACAAATATATAATATGAGAACTGTGGGTGTTGTAGGTCAAACTCTCTCTGTATTTTCTGGCATGGGCCTATTGGCCATTTTTAAATTGCCAACACCACCCCCACCCCAAACAAAATAAAGCTTCCCTATCCCAGCGCTGAGTTCTTGCAGGCTGCCTTGGTCTCCTTCTACGAGTTGAGCTTCTTCATTCATGCTCCCTCCCCCTTTCTCTGTGGTCCAACTCTACTGTCCACAAAACAGGATTTAGCTCTTCTAAGCCTCCCAGGTGTCCTTCATGTTCTCAGTGGCCTCCCCCCTCTGATAGGGGAGGGCATGTCATTTTCATTATTACAATAATGATAATGAAAAGTTTCATTTTTGTTATTGCAATAACGCAAACGACAACCGAGAATGATAATGAAAATGGCAACCAAGAATAATGATAATAATAACAATACTGATACCGAAAACAAAAACAATAATGTCATTAATATTAGTGCTGTGGCAGTTGGATTTTGGAGGGAAAATATGGAGAGGGAGAGCAGGCATCTTGGAGCCCTAAACAGGGCTGAACTCTTGAACTGTGCCTGTGTTGGGAGGGGCGAGCAGCTCAACAGTATCTGATGGATGTATCGCTGGCCAATGAGCAGCGCAAGCAGGCCCCGGTAGTCTCATGGCACTCTGCAATTGCTCAATGCCTGCTGCCTCTCACAGCCAATCAGGGGGGCTCTGGGAGAGGGCACTGCAACCCTTTATAATAGGAGGGCCAGGCTTTTTCTTTCCGTTCTGTGAGAGCTCTGCTTGTCAGGTTGCGTTTACAGAACTGTGGTGCTTGCACACAAAAAATCCTTCCTAGCCCTCATTGTATTACCTATAACTTTCCTTCCTCATACCCTACATTTTACCTTCTCCCTTTCCCGGCCCTTTCCCCCCTGTTCATTATATATATAGAGATAGCATAGATTAGATATAGATATATTTTATACATATAGATTAGATCAGATTATATTAGATTAGAATAGTTATTTAGATAGTAGATAGTTTTCCCTTCCCCTGTCTCCCTTAGATTTAGATAGATATTAGTTGTGCATATGAATCGATAGCGATACCGATACTGATACCCGCTGATACCAAATATAAAATCTTTGTTTGAAATGGTATCGATAACGATACTGATAACGGAAACGATAAAATGACAGTGTCATTAATAATGATAAAGAAAATGACATTTTTAAATAACAAAAATGAAAAACAAAAACTACATGGGGGCTGGTGCACACCCCTACCCTCTAAGTCCCACGGAAGGACTCATCCGCACAACGATCTTTTAGAATCGGTTGTGGCACAAACAAACCTCCTCATCGGATGCCGTATGAAATCCTCAGCGTCACCCCACCCGGCGCTCCTTCGGTCTCTGCCACCTGAGAGGGCTGTTTGTACATTGTTCTCCCAGTGGAGGAAGCCGACACAGAGGATGTTCTGTGAAGGGGATTTGTGGGCCGAGGAAACTCTTGCTGAGCAACACTGACAGAACAGTGTTGCTCAGGGTGGGTTTCCTTGCCTCTCAAACCACCTTCACACAACACCCCCACCCATCCACAGTGCCGTGCTCCATGTTGGCTCCCCCTGCTGGAAGGACGAGTGTGTTACTTAACCCTAACATCACAGCACTCCACAAGAGTCAGAGCCACGTAGGAAAGTGGAGGAGAGAGCCTCTTTGCCTCACCATCATGTGACATGAGTAGGGTGGCCACTGGCCATACCTTCTCTTTAAAAGAGGACACTTATGAAACATACATGTTGCTGAGCTGCATTGGTTCCAGTGCAGCCCTGCACAATGTATTTTTCATAAGAGTTCTCTTTTAAAGGGGAGGTATGGCCACCCTAAACATGAACCTGCCCCTGAAGCTTGGATTTCTCTACCTTATCCTGGCAGCCCTGAATAACTTGGGGAAAGCAGGAGCTCGGAGTTGATGAGTTTAAACCCAGAGACTCGGGGTCACACCCACAGAGGTGGTAACCATATTGATGGGCTGTCAGGGTCCTGGGGGGTAAGGGTGTCCAGGCCATGGGCAGACATGGGGAGTGGGATCAGGGCCAGGGCACAGAGCCAAATAGGAAGGGGAACAAGAACAAGACCCGATAGCAAGGCTGAGGGGCAAACCAAATAGCAAGAAGGGGAACACCGCTACCAGAGAGGAGACCGGGGCTAGTACAAAAGAGTAAGCACACATGCTGCCTCACCCAGCTTCATGGTGTGACCAGCAAGCTTTATATGTTGTTTGGCAGCCAACCAGCAAGCTGGGAGGTGTGATGGGGCAGACGAGATACAGGTGGTGGGGGCATGGCTAGGGCAGAGACGGGAGGACTTGGAGTAAGTGACTAAACCTAGTCCACGCCAAAGTGGTGGCACAGGTGGTTTGGTCCTTACTCTGGGAATGCTGGGGGGGTTCAAGGCTAATGCCTGATATTCCTTTTCCAAGAGGGCTCACCCTATAAACTCAAGACCTTACGCTGCAATTACTGAAAGGGGATCTGATGCAGATAGTTAATGTGATATCTTGTCAGATGTGTCAAAATACCACTGAAACCAAGAAGGGTTTTTTTGCATCTTAAGCACAACAGTGGTGGGAAGGAAGCCCACATAAGCAGCTTCAGGAACAGCTGCTAGTCTGAAGGATATATCATACACCCTCAGCATTGCCAGGATCTCCCCACCCCCCTGCCCTGTTATTTTCCATTCCAGTTTCAGCACAGACAATGGCTCCTTGTCATAGTCTATTGCCCTACTTTTCACTCCATGCCCTCTTCAACTACCCTATGGCCAGTGCCACCCTCTGTGACTTCCAATAAAAGTGCTCCTCTCACCATAATCTCCCATAGCCCAGGTGGGCTGATGCAAAGAATTTATTTAACAGCTGGTCAGATTTATTTTCAGTGAAACATTTCAAAACTCTACCTAACATTTCTGTCTTCTATTGATCAAGCTGAAAACAATTTGATTTTTTTTTCTTCTATATTTTCACAGAAACCAAGAATTATTTGGGCTTTCACCAAAAAGACTGGAGGTAGAGGAGGACTTTTTCTCACATGGAAGTCAGCGTGGTGTGGGGATTAAGAGTGCGATACTGGGACTGAGTGGTAGAGGGAGGCCCCTGGTTGAAGACTCACCTTAGCCAGAAACTCACAGGGTGATTTTGGGCCCATCACAGATCTCTCAGCCTAACCTACTCCACAGGGTTGTTGTGAGGATTACTAGTGGAGTTAATTAGCTTCATGTAAATGGCTAATTGTTAAAGTTAATAAGTAGAAATGTGAGCCACCCTGATTCCAAGAGAAAGGGTGGGATACAAATTGAAATAAATGCTCAGACTCAGATTAGCCTTTTCTGGACTTGGGGCCCTGGGACAAGTCTCTCCACCATCCAAACAGATTCTCTTTCATTCCCTAATACTGGACTAGGGCTAACAGCACTCAGAGTTTGATAGTCAGTTTTCACGTATTATCTTCAGACTTCAGATTAAGCTGACAGAGTTAGTCAACTACTGTCTTCCATGTTACCTGCTGTTGCATGTGCTGGAGAAAAGGTGACTGTGCGGGGTTAGCCAAACCTGGATGCCCAGGAGAAGTTGCTGCCAGTGCTTTGGTTGCAGTGAGAGAGGGGATGAGAAAGGAAGTGAAACTGAAATCTTTCACCCTGGCTGGGACCAAAGGAGCCAACAGCAGCAGCTGACTATAGGGTGGCCAGATATGCAAACTTTAGAGGACACTTCTGAGAAATACAGGTTGCAGGGCTGCATTGAAGCTGACAAGAAGCTGGACTCACCTTCTCCCTCCAAGTCTTGAAAGAGGTGGCTAAGGGATCCAAACACCCCAGCATTGGGTGTTTTCACACGGACAGCACCCACACATCTTCTCCACCTAACCCCCAGCCAGACCGGCCGTTTAAAGGCACCCTACTAGATGTGCAGGCACCACAGAGCAGAGGCAGGGTAGGCTGTTCCTACTCCAGGGCACTCCCCCACCCCAACCCCCCAGCAGTGCTCTGGAACATCCAGGAGCACCACCAGTGGAGTGGGCAGCCCAAACTTGAGGCACCGGCTGGGAGCGGGGCTCCACTCTCAGTTGGGGGCTGCCCCAAGCAACACCATGGAGCTGCGGGCGGCAGCACAGAGTGTCAGGCAATCTGTCCACAACTCTAGGATGTGGGGGAAGGGGCGCTGTGCAGGCCGACTGTGGGCGGCAGTAGCTGCTGGGTTCATTTAAAATGGACCCAGGAGTGGCTGCAAGTGGGCAGATGCAGCGGTGCACCCCCGGAGCAGGTCCGGAGTGACCACCCCTAAGTCCCTATGTAAAAACATATAATGTGGGCCCCTAAAAGCGAGAGGCCCCTTTGCTTCCCTCTACAAAAACTTCAGCACTCTCATGAGTATAATCTCCAGCTAACATGGTTTTACTAAAGCAGTGAAGAAGAGCAACAAAAGGGGTGGTAGCCTCAAATCTCATTTGCTTAAAGCCCTGCTGAGACAGGGATGGGCAGTGGAAGAAGCAAGTGTGAACAATGGCATCGCAGCATTGGCATCTCTTTGAGGAGCTTCCTTTGAACCTTTCTGTTGTTGTTATTGACTATTTAATTTATTTATTCTTATTCTTATTCTTAATAATAATATAGCGCAAGCAATCTACCTGGCACTGTACAATCAATATTTACGTCCAATAGTTACTCCAAAAGGGCTTACAATCTAAGATACAGGAGGGGGAGGCAAAGGAGAGGCGAACATCGGAAGAGACAATTGTTCTGACCCAAGGTTGATGAAAACTACTTTTGTTTGCTCTTGTGTTCCTTGAAAGCCAGAATGGAAGGAAACAGACTGAAGTTGTTACAACAACATCTCAAAACTCACCCATCCTGCCTTCTTTGTTTGTTTACATCCACAACTGGAAAGCGCCAATAACGGCAGGGGATGGGGGCTGTATGGCTAACCATCTCAATAGAAGGTTCAATTCTGTGGAGGATGAACCTGAAGGTCCCGTCTAATTCTAGGATTCTAGATCTTTGAATCAGTTTGGTCAGTCTGATATCCCACTGCAGGCCATGTGCCTCTGGGGCTCACAGAATCATGGAATCCTAAACAGTGGTCTGATTGACGTGCCGTTCATAAATCAGACCCTAGCAACCAAATTCTCCAGTGGTGTAAATCAATATTGTGCTGTTGGCTCCAACGGAGCTTGTTAATTTACATCAGAAAGAATCTTGGTCCTTAATGTACATTAAGTATAGGGCACATCCTGGGAGTGTATAGTGGCAAAGGTGCAGCAACCCCACTCTGTTGCACTGTAGAGATGTCCTTATACCCAGGGCTTCATGTATTCTGCATCCTCCCCAATTTTTTTTTTTTTTTAAATTGGCAACTAAGAAACCCAATTTCTATCAGCAGAAAATCCAAATTCTGCAAGCATGCTATATTCTGCAAATTAACGAATCCTGCAAACTATGCAGATTTTGTATGCAGATTCCCAGCATGTCATTACATCCACCTTGAACATCTCATATCGGTTTTAAAAAATCTCCGAAACTAGTATCACACAAACCAATCAGTGAAGGGAGATTCCACCCCCCTCCCCCTTTGTGGGATTGTGGGCTGCTGTGCTTCAGCAGCTGTGGCACAGGGCTCCACTGTTTTGAATCTCTACCAGCTGCTAACAATGCTTGCACCCCACTGGCTAGCTTGTAGTGCTGACCCTCCAACAGCTAGCTCACAGAACTCCCCACACTGATTGTAATTCTGCACTGCCAGAGGCAATTTCTGTGACCGTTTGGACAAATGGAAACTTCTGCAAAAATGGCTGCAATCGCAGCAGTGCAGAATTCATGGATTGCTGCTTAGTGCTTATAGTACTTTTAACATGGGGAAGATTTATTGAGGCCATTTACATCTTGGTATTAGCCCTGTGCTTCAGTTTTCCCTACTCATAGTCCAAGAATGAGGGACAAAAGCGTTGAGCTTTGCCTCCTCATTTGGTTCTAGTTCATTTGTCACTTAACAGCTTCATGCAACACAATGCTCAACAAGGCAACCCTGTTCCCCAGATTACCTCTGCTTGCAGCAGACTCTCAAGAGACTTTGTCCGTGGCAGGTATAAAGGAACTTACACATTTTGTATCTTTCTTGGGTTCTTTTCAGGACTTTTCCAGCTTGAGCATTATACTAGAAAAATACAGTCCTCGGTAAACCTTGCCATTTCATATTATTAAGTATTAATTGTTACTTATTAGTTTTACACCAACAATGTGACTGGTAGGAAACAGTCATGACTAGAGAAAGATCCCTGCCCTGAGAAACTTAGACTCTAGGATGGGCAAAAGAGAAAAGACAACGGGGAAGGAAACAGGGAGAAACAGGAATTCATTTATGAAGTGAAAAAGTTACAGGTGCAAATTAACTAAGCTTAGTTTGTTTATTTCTACACATTTATTTATTTCTACACATTTATATCCCGCCCCCTCCTGCACGCAATGGCAGCTCGGGGCAGCTTACAAGTTACCAGGAGAGGAGGAAAATCTTGAAGTAGAAGACAATATACGGAGAAGCACTAGTGAGCAATCAATGGCGAGGAAGAGCTATGGAAAGCCCAATGTAAGAGGCAGGCTTTCAAGAGGGATCTGAAGGCTGAAAGGGAGGGAGCAGAGGATGTGTGTCCATGGAGAGTGTTCCAGGCATAGGGGGCAGCATGGGAGAAAGGGTCAAGTTGATTTAGGGAGAAGCAGACTATGGGGAGGGGGCGGGTGGTGAAAGAGGAGGAGTGAAGTTCCTGAGGGGGGGCATAGCAGGAAATGAGGGCAGAGACATAGGGAGAACCAGGACATGAAGAGAATTGAAGGCGAGGAGGAGTTTGTGCTGGATGTGAAAGGGTCAAGGAAGTAAGTGGAGGGAGCAGAGAATGTTCTGAATATGATCAAAGTGGCAGACAAGGTGGATGACTGGCAGAGCAGTGTTGAACAAAAGGGCAAGGGTCAAGGTGAAAGGAAGAAATACAAAAAGCATGTCCAAATAATGGGGTTTCTTTCTACTGTGCTTCATCAGCCAGCAGCCTAGTTGCTTAGGCATCCGATCAGGGCCTTTAATGCCTACATCTGGGATTCACCTACCCTGGCACAGCTGGTGGTTGGCCCAACCACCTGGGATTCTTTGCACTCAAAGGGGCAGCCTACTCGAACACACACTTCTCTGGGTGGTATATCAAAGTGACTCCCTGTCGTGTTAACATCCCTTGCTCTCATCAAACCCCACAAGGATTCCCCTTGCAGATTTTTAAATTCAGAACATGCTTAATACAAACCAAGTTGTTTTTTGTCCTATGGAAAGCAACAAACACATCCTAGCCCAGAACCTTACTGCTGCAGGGGCGTAGCTCCAGCAGGTGCAGCCTCACCAGGACCCATGCACCTGGGGCTGCGGGGGAGGCACACACAAGCAGAATGCATAGGCTCACTGGAGTGAATTGCCAGCAAGTGACCCATTCCATCTTCTGCATCAGGGCCCATTCCCACCTAGCTATGCCCCTGTACTGCTGCTTCATGGTCAATGCTCCTCTTGCTTTCCCTGTTATCTGAGATAGAGCACTGAAAAGATCAGCTGCTTTTATGAGACCTGCACGGCACGGGGGGTTCTCTGCATAGCATGAGAGCCAGGGGCTGAGCACCCACAGATGTAGAATACAGGAGAGCATCCATCTAGCGATAACGACATAATATCTTTCTCCATTCGGTCGTTGCGTTTTTCGTTTTTCTGAACAAAAGGAACCAGAGAAAATTGCTCTTTTGGTATTTCTACAGTTTCACGTCATGCAGAGGATCCTCTTTCGCTTCTGGGACTCAGGCTGCTCTGAAAGCCATTAGACAGCTGCTGTGTTCCACCCCAGAGCTGGCTCGGTGACATTCCAGAGACAGGTGATGTGAGCTGAAAAGCTTTGTGATCCTTGGGGATGAAAGCTACTATATAAATATCAGATTATTACTATTACTACCTGCCATTCTGAATAGCACTCCGTGCCCCAATAAAGAGTAACCTGCACTGGAGCCTATCCAAATAATAGCAAGCACTGCAGCAACTGTGCTCCAAACACTGGGGTGACTGTACCGTCAGCCGGAAGCATCCAGCGACGGGATAAATATGCAACAGGATACCCCTCCATCCAACCAAACACTGTCCTGAAATCGACACTGAGAGCTACTCTAGCAAGTGCCTACAAGACCACTTCTTGTAGGCTGTATTTATACGGACGGCCCCACCTACCGCTGGGTGTTCTGGCAGGTGGGGGGAGGACCATGTAAATGACTGGCAGTGGGGGTGGTGCATCAGGTATTGGTCTGTGTGAACACCATGGGCGGTGGGTGTTTGTGCATGCATGCTCCCGGCACACACCCATCTACACCCATCACTACCCATGGGGCCATCTGGAAAACCAGAGGAGGACCCGTGGGTGGAGATGGGTGGGTGTCCATGCAAATGGCCACACACACACCTCCACCCACCGCAGCCAAACACCCATCCCCCCCACCTCCATCCATGTAAAAACGGCCATAGATAAGCCACACCGTGTTTAAGATCATGTCTATTACTTGAACAAATTCTGTTGATAGGTATGTGTGCAATCTTTTCATCAACACTGAGCTTTTCTTCAGACAGATATATTGATTGATTGATTGATTGATTGATTGATTTAGACCCTGCCCTATCCCCAAAATGACTCAGGGTGGCTTACAATAATGAAAAAACAATACATACACCAAAAAATTCCCCCTCCAATAGGTTCCACCCCTTCCCATGTCCAGCCATCCAAACTCACCCACTCCCCATTTCTCACCTAGAGGATTCCCCACCCCACTCCCCAAGCCCAGCCCCCTCTCATTCACAGTGGGGGCCCAGCTAACTCTCAAACCCTCTATCCCTAGTATACAACAGTAAAACAGGTTTAGCTCACATACTCCATTTGAACAATTAAACCCCCAAATCTCTCCCCCCTTTGACCCTGTTTCTGGACGACTATTCCAGTGCTTCATCAAAGCACCAGCAGCCATTGAACATTAAGGAAATGATTACAAACACGTCATGAGAATCACCCCAAACTAGCTAGCGGAGAGGTCCTGAAGCTGGTCCGCAGCCAGTGTTTGCAGAACTATTTCTTAGTCTAATCCGTCTTCTCTTGGCTTCTATCCCATTACACTAGTGTCAATGGAAGTCTCTTCACTTACTTCAGTGGACTTTGGATCAGGCCCTTGTTTCATTTATTGTTGCCATTCCTATCAACCCTCCTTCCTGATTGAAAGGGCATGACCAGACCATAGCAAGTGCAACTGAATTGATTGTTTCTTTCTATACATAGTTACCCTTCCCTATCCCCAAATCAGGGACTCAGGGTAGATTAGAAACAAACAAACAAACAAAAAACATGCCTAAAAAGAAATCAATAAAATCTGCTCAAATTTATATTCTCACCCTATTCCCTAACCCATCCCTGGCCACCAAAAGTCTCCCTAAACACTGATTTGTGAAGACACACAGGGTTGAGCTCTGGGGGACCCCAAAGGGTAGGGGGGCCCCAAAGACAGTAGACGGCCACCGAGACTCACACCCTCACCGTCCACACTTAACATACAGAGGGCATGGTCAGAAGGAAGGTCCTTCCGGCTGACCAAAGAGACCGCGATGGTACATAATGTCACTAGCGCTCTCTCTCATCTCTCCAAAACCAGACTTAAGCCCTCCAGTTAGCTCATTCTGTTTTGCAGATGATAGCAAGGCCAACCAGATGCAATCTCAAAAGCAGGATTGGAATGATTTTATACTCCAGGCCTTCTGAAGTCCGTCCCCGTCCCCCCCCCCCCAATCAAGTTTCATCAGTCTAGAGCCATGCCAGGTTGAGCTGTGATCCTGGCAGGTCTCGTAAGCAGAGTGACACTGGGGTTGGTAAATAACTTCACAGGAGGCCTTCACTGAAATCTAGGAGCACAGACTTGGTGTGTGGGATTGCTACTCTTTCCTTTGAGTCAGCTTGGAGCCAATCAACACCCCCGACGTGGTGTTCAGATGAGAGGAAAAACCACAGGACCAGATGGTGCCCTATAGATCTGTCTAAAGAAGGAGCCTCATCCACACATGAATCTATCCCCTCTGAATGAATAGACAAACTCAGCAGTGCTTCCTTCCAGAAGGCTGTACTACCTAATCTGGGATCAGGGGTGGGGAACCTCAGGCCCAGGGTCCAAATGTGTCCCACAGCTAGTGTTTTATTAGACCCCTTTCCAGGTCCTGGATCTGGCCTGCAGAGCCTGTTCCTACCCCCATGAACTGGGAGTGGAAGGGAGCAGGGAGAAGGATATGCTGTACACAAGGATAGATGTTGGAGTCATGGCATCGATCAGGCATGGTCAAGCCGTGGCTCGTGATCCTCATGTGACTCTTGGGCAGTTCAAGGGAGTCTTGCAGCCAGGTCCTGTTGCAGGCCTCACACTGTCCTAATGGTCCTGTATCGTAGTTCATTGCACTCAACTCTCCGCTAGCTGAGTTGCAGCTGTTCCTCAAAATTAGTTTGGTAAACTTGTTCCCCTCTGGCATAGATTCATGATCAGAACCCTCCTCTTCCTTCCCCCACCCTGAGCACAACCTTTAAGCACCCCAACGCAAACTTCTATAAAGCCCTCAACGCTCATACTAATTTTCAAAGTAGCCTCTGGAAGGGAAAAATTTCCTCACCCTATCCTAACAATTTACTAAAGTCCCGTCGGACTTTTGGCAAGAGTGGGAGCACGATAGCCAGAACCCAGTGTCCTGGGTACATTCTGCCTTTCTAAATTTTAATGTGAGATGTCTTTTAACTCCCCCTCTTAACACTGGTCATATTTTTTTTTTTTCAGGGAATGGGCTGCTGAATTTCATCTTAGAACTGGCTGTATTTCGGTGGCGGGTGAGGAAGTCCTGTATTAATTAGGCCAGTTCCTTCAGCGTAGCTCTACCATCTGCCACAGAGCCCGGCTGATTTTTTTTTATACCAGCTGAGGGCTTGTTCAGCGCACTGAGGGGACAGAAAGACAATTGGGAGGTGTATTGTTCACTATTATTCTCACACCTGTAACTCTCGGACAAGTGAAAAGAGCTTTAACTCCACACAGGTACGGGCAGTATAGGCATCTCTTTGCTTGCTCCACACCAACCCATTTTAGGAGGGGGTGCTGTGCCATCTGAACTGACTGGGCGCCTCGCTGAGGTGGATTCTGGTCTGCGAAGTGTTCCCTCAGCAATTGAAATGGAGTCAGAGCTCCCCCTTCTGGGAGTCACAAACCCATCTTGCGACAGGCAGCCTCTGTATAAGAGTGGATATTGGCCAGGGAGCTCTGGACTGGCAAAGACACCAGAACCAGAAAGATTTTAAATTGCACACCCCCTTGTTCAGTCTCATACTGGTGCCCGCACAGGACATTGGAGACACGTAAGTAGCCAAGCACTTTCCTAGTCCCAAATATCATTCAGCTCCCTGTCACAGTTCCTGTCAGTACCACCCAACAGTCACCAGAAATAGTAACCCATCTTTATTCTATGTGGCCTCACAGATACTTCCAAGACATTAAACACAGTGGGAAGGGGGGTGGGGGGACAGAGCGTGGATAAACCCTTAGTACTCTCTCGGGGTGTGCCTTTAGGTGCAGCAATACATCTGAAAGAAGAAGTTTTAGCAGGGCAGTCAGCTGGCCTCATTAGATTCCTGCCCTCGGGGGGATTACACAATCTCCTAACTAGGCCCTTTGAAAGGCAAGGGAAGTTAGTGCAGCTTCAAGAAGTGACATCATCTTCTTTGCAAGTGCTAAGCAGTGAGTTCACCACTCAATCAGGGGGGGTTACAAAGCAAATGTCTGCAGATTCATGATTGGGCTCTGAGGGGTGGGGTTTCCATCCTGGGTTTAACAAGGAGAAGCAGGGTAAAATCAGACCATTCAAAGAGAGCAGGCATTTAGGTCTTCTGCATGCACAGGCACACAAAGAGCATTCTCACACATGCACGCACCCTGAGCCCCCTCTGCACACACACAGTCTCTCTCACATATGCATGCAAATTGTAATACATACACAAACTGTAATCTGCTACACAAATGCACACACTGATGCTTTCTTGCACCCTGAAATCTCTCACACATGCTTATAAACACTGGCTCTCGCTGACACACACACTGATTCTCTCATAGATGTGCGCATGCACACACACACATTAGAATCTCCTATACACATACACTGAAAAAATCTCCCACACCCATGCACACAAACAGATCTTCCACCCATATATATAAACACACACTGACACTCTTACTAACATACACACATTCTTTCCTGCAGATGCAGACACACATATTGTAACATTTCACATACCAACACACATATACATACACAAAACACACAGAACACACATACACACATGTAGCCTCTCATAAACATACACACAGAATTTCACATGTTCACAAACTGTAATCTCTCACAGAGACATATAAACACACAAATACAATGAAAAACTCTCTCTCTCTCTCTCTCTCTCTCTCTCTCTCACACACACACACACACTGGAATTTGTCACACATCCTTACACATCCACAAACACACACACACAGAATCTTACGTTCACAAGAATATACACAGAGATTTCCTCCCTCTCTCACATACGTAGAGCAAAAAATATAACCCACCAAAACAATCTATTAGTGCACGTGTGGTTTTTGCATCATGCCCTCAGCTATAGCCCTAAGCCTGTTGGGTGCTGGATTGTTAGCTCTCTTTAGATGCAGTTTATTCTGCACCCTTGGCTGGAGCCTGCCTGCCTGCCTGCCTTCACTGTAGCAAAGTAATTACTGAGTCCCAAGGACATGCAAAGAGCAGTAAAATGCAAAAAAAATTAAAAAAAATTGTGCAAAGCATTTTCTGCTGAGTGGCAAAGGGCTTTGGAGACAGACAAACCCCAAATCAATGGCTGGAGAAAACACAAGGCAAACACTGTGCTGGAGAGGCAATCTGCCCATCTATGGGGTGGGGAGGGGCAAGACATTAGAGTCTGCCTCAAGATTTGATTTGCACAGACAGTGAGAACTCGGAAGCAGGCAGCAGTCTTTTACAATCATTTCCATGTGTGTGGAGAGAGCATGTGCTTGTGTGGGATCAAGACTGGAGGAGGAGTGTACATGTGTGAAACAGAGGGAGAGGAACACTCCAGCTGTGTGATTGAGATTTGCATGGGTGATATGCTTTTCCCCCAGTGAGTGTTTGTGTGTGTGTATGTGTCGTTTTGTGTTTCTCTGTGCATGAGAGGGAGAGGCCAAGATTGAGTGTCTGCAGAAAGAGACCTCCAAATTGGTGTGTGCGTGCGCGCGTCCGCGTGCGCGCATGCACACACACATACACATGCAAGAGAAAGAGTGTAAGGAGACTATGTGGGTAAATGTGTATGTGCATGTTTGTGTGGCAGAGAGACACTGGGGGGGGGGTTTGAGAGGAAGAGAAAAACACACACAGCATGTGTATATGAGAATTTACATGTGTGTGTGTATGTATGAGTGTGTGTGAAAGAAAGAGAAACTGTGGAGGTGTGTGACACAGACAGAAACTCTGTGTATATGCGTGCGTGTGTGTGTGTGTGTGTGTAGACACAGAGATGGAGATTCTGTGTATGTGACAGAGAGAGGTAGGGGTGTGTGCGCGTGTGTGTGTGTGCGAGAGAGAGAGAGAGAGAGAGAGAGAGACTGATTCTGTTTGTGTAACATGGAAAGAGGTAGGGTGTGTGTGCGTGTGTGTGTGTGTGTGTGAGAGAGAGAGAGAGAGAGAGAGAGATTGATTCTGTTTGTGTAACATGGAAAGAGGTAGGGTGTGTGTGTGTGTGTGCAAGTGCGTGTGCATGCGTGAGAGAGAAGAGAGAGAGAGAGAGTCTCACTAGCAGGCTGGATGCATTTCAGAGGCAGCCTCCTTCTTCCTTGCACCAAACCCTTGATAAGCGTCTCTCTGCTTGCCCAAACAACACTTCCCTGCAACTCTCCCCAAAGCAGCTTAACTCCCATTAGTGAATTATTATCCTACACCCAGATGGGGATCCAGGCTAGAAGAGGCAGGCGATCGCCCCTCTCTGCCCAGCGCTTCAGCTACAGATGCCAATCACGGTGGCTAAATCCATACATTAAGAATGTCAGCACTGGGGCTGCAGCCTGCTGTCTCTTTCCAGTGCTCAGCTCTTGCCTCTGAAAAGTGACACCCCCTCCCTTCGCCTTTCCCCCAGTAATTTAGCAAGGGCCACCTCCCCAGCTCCCTTCCTTAACCCCTCGCTGGCTTCTCCAAGAGAGATGCGATGGAGGGTGGTGTAATGGAGGTAGAAGGGCTTTCCTCCTTTTGCCTTCCTCCCCCAAATTCCCAAGGGACTTGCACATGCCAAACTTGGGCTTCGTATCCACTCCATCCACAACGCACCCCCGACTCACTCCCCAGATCCATGACCCTCCCCGTCCATGTCCCCTGCCTTATCCCCACGATTGCATCTATTAATTCCCCCCCCCCTTCCCATTAGGAGCAATCATGCCAATGTGGGATTTAAAGCGACAGCCCCCCCCATTTACTTGTCACTTTGCAAAGACTGGAGCAGTGGATTAAGCAGAGATGACACCATCTCCTTGGGGAGGGATTTTATTCATTTATTTATTTGTCTTTGGGATGTATCTATACCCTACAATCCACCTAACTCCCAATCCCAGCCCGTCTGTCTCTGGCCATACGTTTTGGGAAGGTACCTTCGTGATTCCACTGCATGAAATTCACCAACATCCCCCCCCCCCAACTCACCCCAACGCACCCCAAGCTCCCTTCCTTTGCAAATTTCCTGACCCCCACAAGCTAATTAAACAGGCACCAAAGATAAACCAGACACTAACTAGGTTAGAGGACTTTGAAATTGACACCCGCACTTCGGATTAACTCTTGGCTGTCCGGGGAGGGGGGGGGGGAAATCTGCAAAGCAAACGTGTGTGTGTGTGCGTGTGTGTATGTGTGACAAGATTGCCTCTGACTTGGAATTCAATGGGAAGATCATAAATCTTTCCTCTTTGCCTAATACATGAAAACAGCAGTTCAGGAGCTGGGCAGAAGGACGAGGTGGCTGCCATGCAGATTTTAAAAAATAAAAAATCTCTCTCTCTCTCTCTCTCTCTCGCCAGCCAGCCAAACCAGATCTCTCTTACCTGATGTTAATGTTCCTCTCTGACGGAGATCGGATCGCCGATGGGTTTTATTCGCCTCGGTAGGAACTTGTGAGCGAGTCTGGGTGTCCAGCGTGCATCGTGGGTGCTGCTATGCTGATAATGCAGGCGTGAAAAGACTGGGGCTCTAGCAGTCCTTTTCATGCTCAGACAGAAAATCCCTTTCCTTGATCCAGATTGCAGGCATTAAGGGCAGAAAACAAATCCTTTCCCCCCCTCTATCTCGCTCCTCTTTTCTTCCTTTCTTCCTCCTCTCTCTGTCTCTATTTTTTTTCCCCTTCTTCTTTCCTTCCTCCCCTCCTCTGCTGATCAGTTTGTAGCCATCGGGGAAAGGAGCAAAAGGCGGCAGGGAGAATGGAGAGGGGGTTGGAAATCAAAATGGAAAAAAAAAAAAAAAAACCCGAGAGAGGGGAAAAAAAAAAACAAGAAAAAGACTCCGGCAGGAGAGAAGGGCGAGGGGGTGGGGTTTGTCGAGGAGGGGCGGGGCTTAGAGCCAGGCTGAGAGAAAATGAATGGGGAGAGAAGAGACAGAGGGGAGGAAACGCGGGGGAGGAGCCTGGAAGCCGGAGGTTTGATTCTAAGAGGTGCCTGGTTCGTGTATAATTAGAAAAAGGGGAGGAGGAGGAGGTTGGGCCGGGGGTAGAAGCGCTGGGCAGACACAGATTTTCTGGTACCTGGGATGCAAAGATCAGGGGGTTAGACTGTGGGGAGGGTAAAAATATTGTGTCCAGGGCTTCCGTGTGGCCAGATGAGTTCTTGAGATTCTGAAATAGCGCGGAAAGGGGCTGCAACCTTGCCTAAAGGCTGAGCATGGATTTAGGGAAGGAGGGAAATGAAGTCAAGCTAAGGCTGGGGAATGCAAGAGGGGCGTGTGTGTAGCTTTCTTTTTCTTTTTTTAAAAGTTCTGCTGCAAAAGATGGCTCACAGGGTAGTGCTGAGAACAGGAATTCAGTGCAGTGGTGGCTGAGATGATAGCTAGCTAGCTAGATAGTCCGTTTCTCAGGGCAGGGGGTGGACTAGACAGCCTTTGGGTTACTCTCTAATGCTATGATTCCTAGGAGTCCCCTACTACCAAGTTCTTCAGGGAGACTGTGGCTAAGGGCTCCTTGATACAGAGACACAAGAAGCAGGACGAGTTCTGATTGCACTAGAATGGGAATAGCTGTGGTGCAGGGATGTGGACGGAAAAGCAGAGTCTTGAGGTTCCAGGGAGTCTTGAAGATGAAATGGTTATCGGTAACCAGGCTCCTCTGTTCCTGGCAGGAACTGAAGAAGAGGGACAGGGCGGTGGGAGGTGGTTATGAATCCTGCAAGATCGGGTGGGCTTGAAAGATACCCAGAAGGGAGACCAGCAACTCAAAGGCTCTCAGCATCTCCTCCAAAGAGTGAAAATCCAAAGGAAGGTGATGCTGTCTGGCCAGACTTTCAGTTCCTTCCTTGCAGCCAGCCCTGGTGTGTCGAGTCCAGATGATACGTGGGTTCAGCACCAAGGATAGCTCCAAAGGGGGACGGGTGGGGGGGCCTCTCCCAGCCCCTTAGCTAGCTCGTCCGCTGGCCTCATCCCACTGTAGGGGCTTCCATCCTGTCCTGCTGTCCGAAGCCCCCTCCCTCTCTCCCCGCATCCATTTGAGCACGTCTCCCTCTCTAAGTTAAAAGCTCAGCTGCCTGGCTCTTTGCTTTCAATCTTGGCTGATGCTCCTTCTTCGGCTCAGCCCTGCCTCTTTGGGCGGCATTAGGCAATAGCAGCCTACTGGGAATGGAGATTTGCTGTACTCGAAATAGGTTTGGATGCAAGCGAGCAGAGCAGCATGAGGAGGCAAGAGACAGGCTGAGCTGCAATCCTGATGCCTTCTGGCTTATTTCCTTTCCTGATCCATCTCGTAGGATGGGCTACGATCCAAGGGTTGGGGAACAGGGATTAAAATCCCTTACTCCTCTATTGTGCCTCAGACTCAGAAAGACAGAGCAGGATTTTTTTCAACTGATTATCTTATTTTGATTTATCATTGTATAGCACTTTCAGTGCTCAAAGTAATTTACAATTATCTAACTCACCCTCACAACTACCCTGTGCAATAGATTATGGTTATTACTATACAGCCCCAGCAATGTGCCTTGTGCCCAACAGTTGTGACTAGAGGCAGGTCTCTGCCATGAGGGGTCTACAGTCTGGAATGGACAAAAGAAGGGGCACATCGGGAGAGACAGGGAGGCATTCATGAAGTGGAGAAGTTGCAGGTGCCTGTGCTTAATTTAGGGCGCTTTCCGGCATTACAAAATGTGCACCATTTGCTTCTGTGAGAAACTAGGGGCAAATGCGGCACAGCTTTTGTCATACAGGGAAACAAAGCCACGTGGTTACAGAACCAATCATGCAGACGTCGATTTTTCAGCTCTGCGTCCTCCGGATGATCGGTGTTGTTTTCCCACATGACAAAAGCCGTGCAGCGTTTTCCTCCCAGAGGTTTTTTTTGGAGGCAAACAGTGCATGTTTTGTAACATTGGAAAGTGCCCTTGGCAAGAAGAAGGTGGAGGGAGAGGATAAGAGATCATAAAGGAAGAGCAGTTTGGACTAATATATTTATTTTATATATTTCTTTATTTTGTAGATTTATACCCCGCCCCTCCTGCAAAAGCAGCCCGGGGTGGCTTACAACAATAAAAACACAATAAAAACAATTTAAAACATCCAATATAACAATATTAAAACAGGGCTAAATATAACAAATGAGATAATAAATAGTAGATCAGGTGGGGGAACTAAAAAACCCTCACCCTACCCTCCCACCCTCCCCAAAGGCCTGTGCGAACAGCCAGGTTTTACAACTTCGCCAGAATGTCAGCAGGCTAGGGGCCAGGCAAGCTTCCTCTGGAAGGGAGTTCCAAAGGCGCAACCCGGCCACCGAGAATGCCCTCTCCATTGTGGCCTCCTGTTTAACACGGGGGACCTCCAAGAAAGCACCCCCAGCAGAACGAAGGAGCCGCTCTGGGGCGCGGAGGGTGAGGCGGTCCCTGAGGTATGAGGGGCCCAGAACGTGTAGGGCTTTATAGATCAACACCAAAACCTTGAACCTGGCTCGGCACGCTATCGGCAGCCAGTGCAGAGCTCGGAGCACAGGTGTAATATGCTCCCGACGGCCCGTCCCCATAAGGAGACGAGCCGCCGCATTCTGCACTAGCTGCAGCCTCCGGACCAGGAACAAGGGAAGCCCCACATAGAGCGCGTTACAGTAGTCTAGCCTCGAGGTGACGAAGACATGGATGAGGGAGGCCAGGTCCGGTCTGGAGACGAACGGACGCAGCCTCCGCACCAGATACAGCTTGCGGAAGGCAGCCTTAGCAACTGCCTCCACCTGCTGCTCCAGGCGAAGATCTGTGTCCAGTATCACCCCCAGACTCCGAATCTGCTGAGCTATAGGAAGGCAAACCCCCCCAACCAGGTGGGGCACTACCTCCCTCGTTCTCCCCACCAACATCACCTCCATCTTATCGGGGTTGAGTTTCAGTCTGCTCAGCCACATCCATTCTGCCACGGCCTCCAAACATTGGGATAGCAATGAGACAGCAGGTTCTGGGTCAGTTGAAAAAGAGATGTACAGCTGAGTATCATCAGCATACTGGTGACACCGCACCCCGAACCCCCTCATGACCTCCCCCAAGGACTGCATGTACACATTAAATAATAACAATAACAGTGCCCTTTTATATGTACTGACCCAAATAAGCTCTGCTCCAATATTGTTAGAATTGCAGGGGAAGAAAACTTGTGGGAGCATGCCTCTCCCCTACAGTTACTCCCATGATCAGTATTATTCCCATTTTATAGATAGGACACTAAGGCTGAGAGATGGTAACCAGGGAGTTTGTGGCTAAAATGAGATTTGAATTCTGGTCTTCCCAGGTCAAAGACTGATGCCTTATCCACTAGGTTACTCTGAGTCTGTTTAAAAGCACTAGGAGAAAGAGGACATCCATGAGGCCAGGTTGATTGGGATTGTAGCTAAAGGGACCAGTTCAAAGTGTGTGTGTGTGTGCATGACTTGTGCCTACCACATGTGTGCAATATGTGTGCGCAGTGTGCATATGCAATGCACATGCATGATGCATGCATGGTATGCATTGCACACATTGAGTATAAACAGACACACGGCAACTCCACTTTTGCCCACACCAGTCCATCTCACCCACATGTTGACCTGTCAAGTCAAGTCAAAATTTATTCCATTTAGCTCTTAGCCATCACGGTAAACAGTATTCAACAGTTACAAACAATAGGAATAGTACAAAACCATAACTATATACAGATCAATGTCAAGTGAGAAGTTTCCCCTAATTTGGGCAGCGCATCTAGCAAAAACAGCAACATTTTGTATAACAACAGGGTTCTGCGAGGAGAACAGAACTATGAGTTTCTGAGCACTAGTACAAAAAACTTATCTCCAAATGTTCCTTACATCTGCATAGAAAGGGCAAGTTAGCAGATCATGGGGGAGATCCTCAATCGCTCCACAATTACACAGACAAATCCTGGTTTCTCTGGGCACATGGTTGTATGTACCTTCCACTAATGAGGAGAAGAATGTTTGGAATCTCAAAGATGTAAATGCTTTCTGTAAAACAGCACATTTTAGTATGTTTATATACTTTTCCAACCCATAGAGCATTTTTAGGGAAGGATACTATGGTGCCACTTTATAATTTGCAAAGGAAGCTAGATCAAGTTGCTTATCCAAACCATTGATTCTAACCATAATTTGTGGAGCAACCTCCTGAGGTAGCTTCATTTTCAAGTCCAACAGGGAGAAACCCCAACCATTTAACTTGTGTTGTATATGATCAAACCATTAGGAACCTTGAGATGTTGGATTTTCAAACTGTTCTTTGAGACACAGCCAGGGAAATCAATCATGATAGTCATGAAATCATGACTAGTCATGAAATCATGATAGTCAACCCCAATATCGTACTAAGCTCATCAGTTTTAACTGAAACTGAGGCTATGCCATCCTATGCCCTCAACATTGGGGTTGGTAGTTCAGCAGGGCCAAGAGTTTATGCAGAACGATATTCTGTGATGTTTTCAGAATACTATTATTCTTAATGCCCAAGATCTCTGCTCCATACAGGAGTTGGGTAGCCACTTTAGCACTAAAACCCCATACAGATGGTATTAACAGGTTACCCCCATAACAATGGGAGAAACGCAAAACTCCCTGCATGGTTCTTAGTCCAACCTTTTTTGCTTCTAAGCAATAAAAACTCCAGCCACCAGACTGCGAGAACCAAACCCCTAAATATTTAAAGGTCTTAACTTGTTCTATTGCCCAACCATCCAGTAACCAACTGGCAACTTTAACATTTTCTCCAAAGGACATCATCTTGGCCTTCTCATAATTAATCACTAAGGACTCTTGTTTAGAATACAATGACAAGTCTTTAAGAAGTCATTTTAACCCAGTAGGGGTTTGTGAGAGAAGCATCATACCATCAACATACATGAGGAGCAATACTGTGCGAGACCCTATTTTAGGTGGAAAGTAATGTTCACCTGACAGTGTGTTCACTACATCATTCATGTAAGCATTAAAAAGGAAAGGTGCCAAAAGGCACCCCTGTCTAACACCATTATTTATATTTATAGCATTAGTAAGCCCACCAAAGCAGCTAGATCTGATCTTTGCCACTGTCTTTGCATGGAGTATTAACAAGTCCATTAATCTGAGGTCGACACCACCCATTTCCAACCTTTCCCAGAGCCATGGCCTATTGATAGAATCAAAGGCAGCTTTTGGGTCAACGAAAACCGTATAAAGCAAGCTTGCCCTTCTTGACCAGGGTATATTTTTTTAATCAAATGGAAAAGCACAAAACACCCATCCATAATGGAATAATCCATTCTAAATCCTGCTTGTTCTTCCACAACCATTTGGCATTTAAGGGTTGACTTGTCTGTCTGAAGAGTGACTGCCAAATGTGCAAAGCACATCAGACTGTGGATGCTCGTGTAGCCCTGCAGGCAGCGCTCTGGAAGATCCCAGAGAAGACCTCACCAAGGAAGCTGGCCAGGTGTGATCCTTTGGTGCAGCAGGGTGGACTCTCTCCAAAAACGGGTGCTTCTCTCTACTTTTGAGACCAGCTGCTGAGGTACCTTAGAGCTGAGAGCCAGTGGAAGAGATCCAGGCTTGAAGCACCAGACCCAGTGGGAGGAGTCCTTGTAGATCACCTGAGATTGACGTCTGGAGCAAGTGGATCACATGCACCATACGTCTGTCCACCCCTGTACTACGTCCATCATTGGATTCTGTACTAAAAGAATTCTGCGTATCTTTTATACCATCACCGTGTTCAGTGTGTGTCATGCAAAAGGACGCTCAGCTCAAAGGGTTAGAAACATGCTTCCTTGGAAACCTCAGCAGTTTGCAGCAATTTAACTTTGGGTCTGCTCTTATATGTCAAAGAAAATGTTTGTGGATACCGGAAAGCAAAAGCCTGTCTCAAAGGGCAATGCTTAAAATATACAGCTGTGTAATTTGCAAAAGTGATCACCTATGGATGTGAGTCACCGAGTATGACACACAAAGAAAGAAAGCAACTGGTGGAGTTTGACAATAAAGTTTTCAGGGGTAAGAGGTGGATGCTGGTGCAATTTCTAGATCCAGACAATTGAGCAGAGAAAATATGTAACAACCAAAAGCATTGACACATGGCTGGTAGAGTTATGTGGGCTGACCAGAGTCCAGGACCCAACTGGTCCTGCTGGGGATGGGCTGAGACTAGAGCTGAACTGAAATTTCACAAAAACAGGAATTCCCATTGAAATCCCGGTTCTCAATTCCATCTCGGTTCCATCGAGAACCTCTCAGTATTCAACAATGCCTCGATCGACATTTCTTTCTTTGATTTACGAATAATTGGTTTACCAGGATCTCGTTTACCCCCTTGCCATTTGCTTTGCCATCCATTTCAAATCACAAGAGGTAATACTGATGCAATACCACATTTCTTCTATCTTCTGTGCACTTCATTTCCCCTTGTGCTTCCTTGTCACTCACTGGGGCTGATCTCAAGCCATCGATCCTGCACGCAGCCAGGAATTCCATGCACCTCCATTGCCGGCGCAGATTGCCATGTGGAAACCACGTGCATGTGCATGTACCTGGGGGATCCACGGGGCGTGGGATTGGAGCCAATGACTAGTGCTCATATTCTTTTACAAATCTGCAATTCAGTTATAGATCGGTCAAAGCAAAGGGAACAACATATAACAATATATTCTGATTGGAGGCACTGTTTTTTTAAAACTGTGTTTGGGCAGGCAGAGGGGAGGTTAAGGAATGGGTTAGTCATACAGTGATTGGCTCAGAAATGCAGTACAAAAAACAAACAAACAAACAAACAAACAGAAACCTGGAAGTAAAACTGTACCCTCAGCAATGCAGTAAGTGGTAATTGAATAGTTGTGGCAATCAGAAAGTCTGTAAATCGGGATGGTATCTCAAAGAATTGCAAGAAACAAGAAATCATGTCTGGAAATGGTCAGGAAATCTATTTATTTATTTAATCACATTTCTGTGCTGCCCCCTCCTGCTCACGCATCTCGGGGTAACTCACAACATCACAAAAACCATTAATAAAACAGAGCAGAGCAGAACACACCATCCAACCCTCCACCCATCACCTGTCTCCCTCCGCAAAGGCCTGGTGGAACAGCCAGTTTTTACACTGTCTATGGAAAGAGGCGAGGTCCGAGGACAGATGGACCTGTCTGGATGGTATCTCAAAGAATTGCAAGAAACAAGAAATCATGTCTGGAAATGGTCAGGAAATCTATTTATTTATTTAATCACATTTCTGTGCTGCCCCCTCCTGCTCACGCATCTCGGGGTAACTCACAACATCACAAAAACCATTAATAAAACAGTTAAAACCATAAAACATTGAAAAACCTGGCAGAGCAGAACACACCATCCAACCCTCCACCCATCACCTGTCTCCCTCCCCAAAGGCCTGGTGGAACAGCCAGTTTTTACACTGTCTATGGAAAGAGGCGAGGTCCGAGGACAGATGGACCTGTCTGGATGGTATCTCAAAGAATTGCAAGAAACAAGAAATCATGTCTGGAAATGGTCAGGAAATCTATTTATTTATTTAATCACATTTCTGTGCTGCCCCCTCCTGCTCACGCATCTCGGGGTAACTCACAACATCACAAAAACCATTAATAAAACAGTTAAAACCATAAAACATTGAAAAACCTGGCAGAGCAGAACACACCATCCAACCCTCCACCCATCACCTGTCTCCCTCCCCAAAGGCCTGGTGGAACAGCCAGTTTTTACACTGTCTATGGAAAGAGGCGAGGTCCGAGGACAGATGGACCTCCAACAGGAGCGAGTTCCACAGCCACGGTTTGGCCACCGAGATCACCGTCCTCCAAGTCGACCCTCAGGAAACCTGGGAGACCTCAAGAAGGGCATCCCAGCTGACCGCAGAGGCCAATCCAGGACCTGGAGGATGAGGTGGTCCTGTAGATAAGCAGGGTCCAGGCCGTTTAGGGCTTTAAAGGTCAAGACCAACACCTTGAATTGGGCTTGGAAGATTATTGTCAGTCAGTGCAGAAAATGGAGCACTGGTGTAATGTGCTCGAAATGACTTGTCCCCCTAAGGAGATGAGCTGTTGCATTGTGCACTAGCTGCAGTCTCTGGACCATCACCAAGGGTAGCTCCATGTAGAGCATGTAACAGTAATCCAATCTCAAGGTAATAAAAGCATGGATGATAGTGTCAAGGTCCGTGTCTGAGATATACAGCTTAAGCCATCTCACCATATGTAATTGGTGAAATGGCCCTTCACCACAGCTGCCACCTGGACATCTAGGTAGAGCTGCTGGTCTAGAAGCACCCCAGGCTACAGACCTGAAACACAGGGGGGGATGGACCCCATCTATGATGGGGGCCATCACCCCCTCCCCCAGGTTTCCCCACAGCCATCACTTCTATCTTGTCAGGATTCGACTTCAGGCGGCTCACCCGCATCCAGTCCCCCACAGCTGACAAACACCGGGTAAGCACCAAGACTGCCGGGCCTGAGTCTGATGAAAAGGAGAGGTATAGTTAGTTGTCATCAGCATATTGATGACACCTTATGCCGAACCCTCTAACGACCTTCACCAAAGGCTGCATGTACATGTTGAACAAGAAAGGGGATAAGATAGAACCTTGCAGGACACCACACATGAGGTCCAGGGGAGAAGATGAACAATCACCCAGCACCACATGTTAAGTTCTCCTGGCCACAAAAGAGCGGCACCATTCAAGAACAGTGCTGCCCACAACCAAGTCACCAACAACTCTCAATCAACGGTATCAAATGCAACCAAGAAATCTAATAAGATCAACAGGGTCAAACGAGCCTGGTCCAACTCACTTGGTCGTTGACCAAGGTCACAAGTGCAGTCTCAGTGCCATACCCCGGATGAAAGCCAGACTGTGAGGGATCTAGGAAACTGATCCAGTCCAGAAGCTCCTGAAGCTGATGAGCCAGCACCTGCTCAATAACCTTCCCTAAAAAGGGAAAGTTAGAGAAGACTGACCGATAGCTAGCCAGGGTGTTAATGTCAAGAGATGATTTCTTGAGCAGAGGCTGCACCACCGCCTCCTTGAGGGAGCCTGGCACTCTGCCCTCCCTAAAGGAGGCATTGACTATCCCGGCCAGCAGTGGCCCCAATGTCTCCCGACTGACCTAGACCAGCCAGGATGGGTATGGGTTCAGTTTACAATGAGTGGCGCAAACAGCCCCAAGAACATCCTCTGCATCAGAGGGAAACAGGCACTGAAATTGATCCCCAAATTAATCCCAATTCCTGAGATGTCAAAATTACTCATGTATAATAATTTAGCTGCTCATATCAACCCTAGCCACTAGTTGCGGGTGTCTACTAAATGCTGCAATATTGTGTTACTCTATAGAGGATGTGTCCATGTCGTGGTGAGAAACCACAATGTGATGAGATACTGAGATTACCCTGTTTCTTTCCAACATAGCCCCATGCAATCCAGAGTATTTTGATGGTGACACCACTCCACTGAAGAGATCTTCTCATGGCAATGAAACTTAACATTAGGGATGGGCAAACAGAACGCCGTTCAGACATTTGGTCGTTCAGTTCGAAGCCCAAGTTTGGGTTCGGCTGTTTGGTTTGGCGGAGTTTGGTTTTCAAAAAAGTACTATCGGTACCAAAACTGAAACAGACATTTTTTCGGTATCGGTATTATTTGACCCTGAAACCACCCCTGGTGTTCACCCCTGGTGCCAGGAAGTCTGCTCCTCAGCTGACTCCCCCTTCCAGTCATGATTTTCCTGCCCAAAGTCATGTTTTTCCCACCCCCCCAAACTCATCCAAACTCATCCAAACTTTTCCGAACTGTTCAGAAGTTTGAACATTCGGTTCGAAAGTTCGGTTCGGTCATCTGAACAGGCTGAGTTCAGGCCGAACTCCGAACTTCAGAACCGCGTTCGCACATCCCTACTTAACATTGGGATCGATCCCAAGTCCCACACAGCATGCATAGCACACACAAGTGCACATAGGCCTATGCACGCAACTCATGTTTACCCAGCACACAACCCCACTATGGGGACTATGGCACGTGCGCAAACTGCACATGTGAGTCTGCCCATGCCCATGTGTAAGACGCATGTGAGGGGTTTGATATCATGGCCTATGTGTTTCTCCAGGTACGAGGCCAAACCCTGGATCCAACACTGATTACTGCATTCATAATTTGGAACAAAACAATCTCCAGTCCATCTGCAGTCATTTTTATTTATTATTTGGTAAAAACACTATTCGGCTTAAGAACTGAGATTAACTATTCTACACTTTTCATCAAACATTAGCCTCACACATCAAGGGAGCTACTGGCTATTGGGCTAGCAGCAGTGGTAGAAGCCTGGGCCTGTGATGGCCAAGGTAGCAGGATTCTCATTTAAAACAGTCAGGACATAGTATGACTTAGAAGGTGCTGTTTCTTCCTCCAGGAAAGTGACAGAAATATCAGAACTACCCTGATTTTAAAAGAAAAATTAGGCACTTTACAGACGTTCTCTCTCTCAATGAAATCAATCAACAATAGGGAGAAAATTCATTCTAAAACAAGTAGTGCATTTTGTATTCACAAATACAATTTGCATTTCAAATGGCTACCAGGATATCTAAATAATACTCATCACTGAAATGGATATTTCCATATCTATTTTTTCTTGGTTATCCAATTGTTCTGTTATTTGTTTGTCTGGAAATTTAGTTATTTGGTTGTTCACTTACTACGTTTCAACATGGAAATATCAACTTCAGTGATGAGTATTATTTAGATATCCTGGTAGCTATATGAAATGCAAATAGTATCTGTGAATACAAAATGCACTACTTGTTTTAGAATGAATTTCCACATCCGCCTTGCCCCCTCCCTCCGCTCCTTCAGATCCCTCCTCAAGACCCACTTTTTCCTTGCTCCTTTCCCAATGCCTGCTAGTCATTCCCCATATACTTACTATCTGCCCTCTTCTGCAGACTGCTGCAACCAGCCTGATTGCAACCAAGCCAAGCACACGCACCTGAGACTTCGCATCCGCCTGAATGTTTGTTTGTCTTCTCCCCTGTCTCTCCCACTGTCCCCTCTCCCTGTCTCCCCACCCCCTTTGTCTTTTAGATTGTAAGCCACAGGCAGAGACCACGTCTAATTCTATGTTCTGTACAGCACCAGGCACATGGCTGGCACTATATAAATGTTAATAATAATAATAATAATAATAATAAGAAGAAGAAGAAGAAGAAGAAGGAACTGAACATCTGAAGAACCGAAATGGATACCTGGAAAAGATGAACCCAAATGCTGGTTGTTATTTGGTTCAGCAGATGGTCTGAATCAGGAGAAATTGTTGGATAAGATATAAAATTTCGGCCTCAGCTGAACTGAATAGGACATTTAATCTTCACAAAGATAATTCACATATCCATTCCTATAAATGGATATCCAAATTTGTCTTCATTACTTACTTCATATCTTCTTGTCTTTGTTCACTTTGCCTCCATATATTGGTTACTTCAATATAAAAAATAACAACAACAAAAACTCTGAATCCCTCCCCCTCCCCCCCAAAAGTCCCCCCTACCCAGAATAACTAAAACAGATACCCCATGGAATGCAAAAATATCTCATTTATTATTAGAGTTGTAATTTGGTACTTGGTTGTCTTCAGTTTTTTACCGAGGATCTTGGTACTTGACTCGCTTTACCGAGTACCGAGTAAACCAAGAAATTAGTATTATACTTGGTATTCAGTAACTCAAGGAGCTGAACATGGCAGGCAGGAACGGGGCAAGCACAAGTTCCCTAATGTGGCAGGAAGGAAGGGGGGTAGGTGCAGGGGACAGGTGCAGCAGCTAGGAAGGTGGGTAGGGTCAGCAAACTGACAGAGAGGACTGAGCATGCTAGTGGAGTCAAAGTGGAGCTGACTTGCCACGTTCTGCTGCCACCGCCAATGAGGTTCCCACAGCATTACGAGCCTGATCAGGTGCCCCAGAACTGCATACCTCCCAGCTGCAGACTTGGAGATCTGGCTGCCATCTTTTCTCTGGGGGCATTCTGGGAAATGTAGTCCTGCATGCTCCCAGAGAGCCAGCATTTTAATGCTCTCTGGGAGCATACTGGTCTATATTTCCAAGCATGCTTCCAGAGAAAAGATGGTGGTCAGATATCTCAGCCTGCAGCTGGGAGACGTGCAGCTCTGGGACACCCCACTGAGGTCTCAGTTCTGGGGGGATTTCACTGGCAGTGGTAGCGGCAGGTGGCAAGCTGGCTCCACCTCGACTCCACCGGTGCATCCACTCTTCTCAGTGAGTTTTCTGCCCCTGTCCCTCTTTCTGCCTCCTTCCTGCCCACCGTGCCAGCCCCACATCCTGCCCCCCTTCAAGCCACTTAGAGGACTCATTAAAATACTCCGCAAAATACTCGGTATTTTACCAGGTACTTAGTGTTTTACTGAGTAATGTGTGGTACCATGTCTTTGACAGTATTACCAAGAAGTTCCCGGAAATAGTAGTTTCAGACCCAGTACTCGACTACTCAGAAATACCCGCAAATATTTTTTCTTCTACTTAGTTCAGCCATATTTACCTGAATTGCTGTTTTCAATTCAGGTAGGATACATTTGACAGGTTTACCCATTTTAAAATTTAATTTTATTTTATTTTATTTTATTTTTGGAGACTCATTTTGGCTCTAGTTTTGCATTTGAATGTGATTAATTAATTTTGTACCAATCACATTCAAAAAATCCTACCAAATAGTACCACTGAAATGAACAAGTAGTGAATACCAAAATACCAAAGTAAACAACATACTGAACACAAAAGTACCAAAAGGAAGATTTGAAACCACAAATGAAGCTGGAAGCTTTGTATTCACTTCAGTAAAACAGATTTGAATATAAAGTTCATTTACGCTTTGGATATTTGTTTCTAGGAATGCGTATGAATGTTCAATACATACAGTGTAACAGTCTCTCCGAACCATAGACAGCGAATGAAAGAGAAATACAAGAAAAAACAGGGGTCTGTTCTTTGCATCAGAAGTTTATAAGGACATAGCGTGATCTGAGAAATGGTCCAAACATCGGGGGGGGGGGGGGAGGCTCCAGATTGTTCGCAAAACAGCTGACACATGAAGACGGGGAGATGGGATTCTATTGTGTATTGTGTACTGTGTTTCAAAACTCTAAAGGAGCCTTGTATGCCAACTGTAAACCATAGATACTTTATTTCTATTTGAGATCCTATAGCAAAAGCTCACTTCTTAGTCCCATGGCTTAGTGAATACAATCAGACCTATCCCTGACTTGTTCTCATTGCTATGGTGAAACCTCGATCCCCCCTGTCCCCTCCCCCGCCGCCCCATATATCCCCTTGTGTTTCCCTCTTCGAGGAAGCTGAATGTGTTATTGTCAAGGTTTTTGCAGCTCTTGTTGTTTATTACAGGCTAAAAATGGATTAAATGTGCTTTGTGAGCGCCGGCTTGATATTCCGGTGCTTCCTCGGTCTCTTGTGAAATGTGTTTCCTGTTTCTCCTCAGCAAACAATGCCACACTAAGTAGTGATCTTATTTAGGTGGTACACTGCATTCATTGCATAGATAGAAGTCTCCTATGCATCAGTCATATTTATTGGTGATGTCAACTTATTGCTTCAAAGATGCACTTGGAAACATTGCAATATGCAAGGTAGAAAAAATAGGTGGTATTGCCTGTCCAGTTTGTTAAATTCTTCAATGAGGCTAAATTAATATTCCCTGGACGACGATATCTTATCTGCTCCCTAAGAGACAGTCACGGCAGTGATGGGTTCTTAAGGTTCAGAGTTCACCTACAGCTTGGATAGGTGTTTGCATTTTGGCTGCTTTTCCGAGCTACTGGAATCTCTTGGGTCCACGCAGCTAAGATTTAAATCTCTTGAGAATGAGCTTTCTTATGAGATTTCTGGCATTTATGCTCCTGGCAGGAAACCCAAAGTGCAAAGGTGTGTGGAAACAAAGAAGACATGTCTGAATACTAGTCTTAAAATAGGAGGTGTAATGCCAGCTCCATGGTAAGAAGAGGTGAAGGGTCGGCAGTGGGAAGAAGGAAGGATTATAATAATTGGCTGGACTTCTTCCTTCATTCTTATACTTTAAATGATCTGGAGGTATCCAGAAAGTCTTTACTAATGACCAATAAATAGAATTACAGGGTTGGAAGGTACATCAAGTATCATCTAGTCCAACCCAACTCCCTGCATCAAACAGAATCCCATGTACCTACATCATAACAGACAAATGTTTGACATGCCATTTTAAAAAAAACAGCCCATGATGGAGATCCCATGACCTGTACAGAATCAATCACAGAACAGTCATTTAGATAAATGTGTCTTTAACCTTGATCTTCATATCCTTTTTCAAAGCTTTATCAACTGATATGTAAAAGCAACTGAACCTATTATTCTTTGTACTATAGGCAAGAACCCACAGACAGTGTGTTTTCCCCATTAAAGGAAGCGCCATAGGGTGTTTTCAGACATTACGAGATCACAGCCAACCACAGTCAATTCCCTGTGGTGGCTGTGATCACGGAACGTCTGTTGGGGGGAACGGATGTCCCCCCCCAGATGTTAGCACGGCGGGGAATCACTTTCTCCATGCGAACGGCCGAAGCGGCGGGACTGGCAGCCGCTGCGTGGCAAAGGCGATTCCCCGCCGTGATGAACTCCGCCATCACTTCTGGATGGCGGCCATGGCCCAGAATCCCCGCAGGGATTCAAGCCCATGGCCAAAGCGGGCGAGCGCTGTGGCTGCATTGGCCGCGGCGGCCGCCCATCTCCCCAGAGGGCGGGCGGCGGGGAGGGTGGAGGGGGCAGGCCCGTGCGGCCGCACAGTGCGCCGCGCGGCCCCGCCCCCTCCCCAATTCCCTGCCAGGATCCCCCGGCACGTCTGTTAGGGCATGACGGGGTCATCCCGGCGGGGGATGAATCTATTGTTTTCATGATGGGGCCAATTGGCCCTGTCACGTCTGAAAACATCTATAGTTAGGTTTGGAAGCAACATCAATGATTCTGAATTCCAGTCCCTTGCTCCAATGTAGAATGCTGTTTAACTACATCATCACAGAATATGCTTGCCCAGCCAGTTCTTGAAAATATCCAAGGAAGGAGAATCCATAACCAGCCAAGGCAACCTATCCCATTGTCCAATTGTTCTTACAGATAAGAAGGGAAAAGTTAGCTAAACATATTTTTGCAGCAATTTAAATCCATTGCCATTCCCTCTTATTCTCTCTGCTTCAAGAGCATTCAAGAATAAATGTTTTCCATCTTTTTGTATGCATCCTTTTAGATATTTGAAAACTGCTATAATCCCACCCCCCGCCCCACACACACATTTAGTCTTTTCTTCAGGTTAATTATTCCCAGTTCCTTTAGCCTTTCATCATATGGATTGCGTTTTAGCCTCTTTATCATCTTTGGGTTGCTCTTCTCCAAATCCTCTGCAATTTGCCTCCTTGTAACTCCCAGCTCACTCAGTATTGTCATTTTCAGCAGTTGGAATTTGTCATTCGATCTTTTTTATGACTTTCTCCTTCATTACATCAGACAGATGGACCAATCATATTCACACTAAAAAAAACCTCACGTGTTTGGGATTGTTTTCACCCATTCCTTGCTTTGATATTTCCATTGGTGAATTTTTGACACGTTTGGCATTTTTTAGCACTATTGTGACACTTTTGTTACTCACTGTTGCCACTTTTGTCCATCACTCTCAGCACTTCCAGGTTGATGAAAATGACAAATATCAACATGAAAGAATGGATGAGTGTTAGTAGCAAATGGGCCATTTTGGACAAATACTGCATTTGCTGCAAATCATTGTTTCAGTTCCAATGGGAAACTGAGGCTGAGTGATAGCAACTTACCCAAGACCACCAAGTGAGTTTGTGACTGAGGCTGAACTTGAACCTTGATACCTCAGGTCCTTACCTACTAGGCTACATACGCTAGCTCTGTATTTGCTTAAGTAGAGCATGGACTGTGCTGACATTATGCCCACAAAATGCATTTCATCTTGTGTGGAAAACCAATAGATTTGAGACTCCAGGGCAGTCAGTCTGGTCTCTTTCACCTCTTCTAAACTGAAGGAATGCTGCCAGTCTAGAGGCTTCCCCTATGCAGTCTGTCAATGGCAAACACCTAAACAACAAAGGGTGTTTTCAGACGTTACGTGGTCCCGATTCACCACAGTGGATTCCCAGTGGTGGGGAACTGAACAACCACCCCCCGTGGTCAAGGAGAGCCCCAAACAGACGTGACAGAATTGGGACCATGGCAGGGAATCGGGCAGCCAGACCACAGCCTGGGGCAGCGCAACAGATGTGACGCTAATCCCCAGGCATAGTCAAAACACCCACAAGGCACCGGGGTGGGGCGGGACACAGACATGGCTGGCGGAGGACAAACAAAGCCAAAATTGTCAAAAGGGAACGCCCACACAAGGGAAACGGGAAGTGAGGGGGAAGAAGGAGGAGAGCCGCTGAGGTACCACACACAACAGGCACAGAGACAATGAGGGCACCGTGGAACACACAGCACAAACACATGTACGGGCCCAAACACACCCATACAGGAAAGGAAGGGAATGGGGGACAACATGCATGGCACAGCGGGCACAGGTGGGAGGGGGGCAACGGGACATGGAAGAGGGGGGGAATGCCCCAGGGGTAGGGCTGGGCACGGGGAATGGCAGGCAGGCGCCCAACAACAGCACAGCCTGGACGGGCACCTCCACAGCTACACAGTCAGTCCAGGAATGGGGGGACCCCAAAGGTTGGGGTACAGGCACTGGGGGAGGCCACACGGAACAGGCAGTGGCCCGGACACAGTCCAGGAGGCACACACGGACCCCAAATGCAGGCAAGGATGCCATGGAGGGGAAGCAGGCAAGCCGGAGCTGTGCAGATGGTCCAAAGGCACATACCCACACACACCCAGAGGTAGCCAGGAGGTGCAGTCCGGGGGCCCCAGAACCCCAAGGTCACACAGGCACTCGAGGGGGGGGGGGTCTGGGGCGCATGAGGGAGCGCAGGTGGATGAAGATGGTCAGCAGCACCCAGGGGAGTTGGGGGGTGCTTTGGAGAGCCGAACCCAGACACCGGAGACGGCATTCACGGAGGGGAACAATGGTTGCAGAGGCAGGTGGCTGATGAAGGTGTACCCAGTCACCAGGTCCCCAGTGCAGGCATTGTACAATTCCTGCCTGTGTGCAAGCCAGACCATGGTTGAGCAGGCTTTCAGGGCCCTCAAGCAGCACTGTAGGAGCCTCGCCGGCTGGCTGGACAACACAGTGAAGACCTCGGCCCTGGTGATAGGTGCCTGCTGTGTGCTGCACGACGTGTGCGAGACCGATGGGTCAGCCCTCTAATACCCCATGCCTTGTAGCCCTCCCGGACCTGTGCCTCTGTATGTGAACACGGACAACCTGTGGGAGTACCGGTATGCCAATCACATCCGTGCCACCCTGGTCAGGCATATAAGCTGGGAGGCCGAGGCGTGAGGGTGCTAAACCCCGGACCCACCACCCTGCCCTCCCCCCTGGCTCCGTGGGCGAGCCTTTCTATGACCATCGGTCTGCCCCCACCCATGGGCCCAGGAACAGACCGAAGGAGCCAGTAGTGGTGCCCTGATGTTTATTCACTCACCCACATGCATGTGCCCCCTACCCCACCACCACCATTCAGGTTCCATGCCCCCCCACAGACCACTCTCCCCCTTCCCCCCATCCCCCGCATCTCTGGGGCCTCCCCTTCAGCCGCCCTGTGGGAGCCGATGAGCTCTGGGAGCTCCCGTCCCCCCCCACTGTCCGTGTCCCCCATGGTGTCCTGGGAGGCCTCGGTGTCCGGAGGGGCAGGTGGTGGTGGGAAGGAGGGAGGACCTGGGGCTTGAGGGCCCCCCCTGGGCAGATGCTCCCTCTGAAGGTCTATAGGGACCGGGAGGCAGATGCCCAGCCCCAACTGGTGTGGTGGTGGCTGGGGCGGTTGGGGAGGCAGCGGGGGCACCAAGCAGCCGGGCATCGGGGCCTGGGCAGGCAGGGTGCCCAGTGGGGCAGCTGCCATCACATAGGCACTTATGGTGCCAGCGTGCAAGAACAGCAAGGTCCCTATGTCATGGGACCTCTCCATTTTTGCGGAGTGCTCCTGCACCATCCCCTCGATGGCCTGTTCCAACTGCCCAAATGCCTCCACCTGCCTGTTGTACTCCCAGAGCTCCTGCCTCCATTCCAGGTGCACCTCCGCCTGGAGCCTCCGGTCCCTTGCCTCCGCCTGTTGCAGGGATCGCTCACTGACCGCCTCCAGGTGATCCACGGCCGCTATCATCCGCTCCCCCTGTTCTGTGGGGAACAGGGGGACTATGTCCTCCGCCTAGTCCTCCCTCCGGCATCATACCCATGCTTGGTTCTCCCTCATCTGTTGTGCTGTGGGCACAGTCCTGGGTTTCTGGGGCCCCTTGGGCTGCCCTGTAGAGTACACAGACTGTGGTGGTTAGCCCCCCTGACTGGCTGCTCCCCAGCCAGGGACACGGCTGGGTGTGTGTGCCCCCCCCAGTTTCCGGCTACCCCCCGGCTTGCCCCAGTGCCCCAGCGCCCCCACCCCCTCTCCGCATGACCCGGTTCCCCCTCCTGGCCTCCCTGTCCACCCCCCTCCTTGCCGGTGTGCCTCACCTGGGTCCTCTGGCTGCTGCCAGGTCTGTTTCCCGCCAGCCTACTCGCCGTCCTGTCTCTGGTGCTGGGCCGTGCCATGCCCTGTGGGGATATGGGGGTGTGGGTGAGGAGGACTGTAGGTGTGCCAGGACAGCCCTCCAGGCCCCCATTCAGTGGTCTGGGGTGTCTGAGGTGGATGGGGCCTGCCCCCTGGATGTACCCCCTCCTCCCCCCTCGCCCCTGGTCCATCTCCCCTCCCATCTGCTCACTTACCCTCGATGTCTGTCTCTGATCCCTTCGAGGCTGGTCCCTCTGTATAGCTGAGGTCACCCATGGACCACTGGCTGAGGGTGACCAGTGTGCTGGCCTTGGAGTCATCCTGTCCTGCCAGGGGGTGGGGTTGATGGTCACCGAGGTCCTTGGGCATTCCTCCTGGGGGTCGGGGGCCCTGGAGCCGGTGCCTTCTTTGGGGGAGGTGAGGGGAGGGGGTACATCGGCCCGCTCCCTGCCCTGGACCACGGCACTCCCCACAAGGCATGGGGATACTATCAAACCCTTCATATGCAGTATGCGGTCCAGGGCATCATAGTAGGGGGCGATTCGGGCTCCATGCCCGGACCATCGGTTGTTGTCCCGAATGGCCTTGTACCCCCTCTTGAGTTCCTTGGCCTTCGATCAGCACTGTGCCATGGTCCTGTGATGCCCCTCTGCCTCCATTTCCTGCATGATCTCCCAGAACACGCATTTGTTGTGCTGATTGAGCGCGAGCTCCAGTTGATGCTCCAGGGTCTCCCAGATGCGGGTAAACTCCGGGGTCTCCCTGAGCCTCCATTTTCCCCCCTCTGTGGTAGGGCTGTCTCCCCCATGGTCCCACCAGTTCCTCTTCCTGCTCCTCCTGCTCCTCCTCCTCCTCCGCCTGGGCTGCGCCCATCTCCTCCAGGAACTTGGGCTCCTGGGCCCGTTTCCGTGTCTGCGGGACATAGAGGGGTTGGTTGGTTGCTATTCTACCCCTGTCCCACAGCCCACCCCCAACCCTCCTTCCTGCTGGCCAGCCGGCCCTCCCCCCGGGTGCACCTGTGCCGCCAGGTCCCCTCCCCTTCGGTCCCCTTACCCGTTTCCAGGGTGTCTCCTCCCTTGGTCTAGTCGTTGTCCCTGGGGCGGCCCATCCCGGCTGCTGCTGCTGCTGCTGTCCCTCCACCTCCTCCATGTGCAGCACGACCACCTCCTCCTCTGCCTGCACCTCCTCCACCTCCTCCTCCTCCCTAGCTCTCTCACCCGCCACTCTCCTTTCCCTTCTGCCTCACTCCATCCCACCATGTTTCCCTGCTGCTGTGTTCCCTGCCCTTTAAATCTCCCTCTGAAGCCTGTGTTGTTGCTGGTTGCCTGGCAGAGACATTGCATGCTTTGTCCCCAGCTGGGAATCATTTTGTTTGCTTCCGGCCGGTGGTTGCCGTTCAGACATTACTTTTTATTGTTTCCCATTGGGAATCACATTGACCATGCTTTCTGCAATGGTCCGGGCCGGAGCTCTGGAAGCGTGGTTGATTTTGACCCCTGGTGGGTATTGACTGTGGTGAACATCTGGCAGATGCTTAACGGACGTTCAGGGTGCTTTGACCCCGCTGCGGGATTGAGTGTGGTTCACTGTGGTTGACTGTGGGTGAAAATAGACATATTGGGTGAAAACAGACATGACGCTAACCACCCTTTAACCACCCTTGATGGTTATTTATGCATGTTGCAGGGCTGCATAGGGCACCAATACAGCCCTGAAACATGAATAAATAACCACCAAGGGTGGTTAAAGGGTGGTTAGTGTCATGTCTGTTTTCGCCTGATGCTAACCACCCTTTAACCACCCTTGGTGGTCATTTATGCATGGGTGATTTCAGACCTTACAGGCGGGCGGTTCACCACAGTGAACCCCCAGAGGGGGTGAACAACACAACCACGGGCTGGGGCGGAAAAACGACCCAAACAGACGTGACGGGACCGGGACCATGGCTGGGAACCGGGCCGAGTCACCACGGACCGGGGCAGCACAACAGACATGCAGCCGAACCCCCGCCATGGTCAAAACTCCCAGAAGGCACCGGGCAGGGGCGGGACACAGACATGGCTGCAGAAGGGAAAACGAAGCCAAGAGGCACACAAGGGAACGCCCACACAAGGGAAATGGGAAGGGAGGGGGGAAGAGGGAGAAATGGCTGACAGGTGCCACACACAGCACATGCACACACACAGCGGACCCGCAGCGGGACACACTGCATGACCACACGCCCGGGCACACACACACACACCCCACACACAAGGGAAAGGTCGGGAAGGGGGGGCAGGGGCGCCCGGAGAACATCATGAGGAACAATGGGAGGGATGAGGGGGGGCACCGCCAAGGGGCAAGGCACAGGCAGCAGCAACCCACACCCCCATAGCACCCCAGTCCACAAAGGCGCCCCCACAGAAACATAGGCAGTCTAGGAAGGGAGGGCCGGGACCCCCGGACCAAGGCACGATGGGGGCCCGCAATGCACAGCGAGCCCAGCGGAGAGGGTCCAGGAGGAGGAAGGGGGCCCCACAGTCACAGGGGGCCAGATGGAGGGCAGCCAGGTCCGGTGGAGCTTCTCTGCAGGTTCAGAGACACTCTGACACCCCCCCACCCGGGGAAGGAACACGGTCCAGTCCGGGGGGGCGGAACCCCCAGGCCACGCAAGCACCCAAGAGGGGGGGGTGCAGTCGGTGCCAGGGCCTGCGGGAGCAGACCGGTAGCTGCACACGGGCAGGCTGAGAGGCCACACAGAGCACTGCACCCAGCCACCGGGATGGGAAACTGGGGTGGGGGGGCCGGAGGGGGCCCAGGGCCATGGGCAGGGGCATCAGCGCCCCACGAAGCAGGCAGGAGCACACCGAGGTGGAGACACCAGGGCGGGAGCAGGCAGTGGGGACCAGGGGCCCCCCCGGACCGGGACGGGAGCCCTCACAGGGGCACGACACCGGGGGGGCCGGGAGGAGCAGCAGGTGTCACAGACTTCTGCTGGGGGCCCCTGAGGCCCCAGGCCCCGAGTGCCCAGCCCAGTGAACGAGGTGGGGCCAGTGCAGCAAGCCCCGGTGGTACCCCTGCAAGGACATGTAGTGGGCGATCAGGTAGTAGGCCTCGAAGGGATCAGGCATGGTGAGAGCCAGCTGGACGTCCACA
>QEPC01009343.1:2370804-2398945 GCA_003113815.1 Sphenodon punctatus | reverse complement strand
GGCATTCCCACCCCTGGGGGCCCCACCCCCGGTTCATTGGCCATGCCCCTGGACAGTTGGGCCCTCAGCCCTGTGCCCCACAAACTGGATCGCGAGCCTACCAACTGACAGCAGCCTTTACTTCCCCCACTGTGTACACAATCACCCGGTGCCCCCACCCCACCTCAATAGCCCTGTCCCCTTCCATGACCCCCCATCATGTCACCCTTCCCCTCCCCCCCTTCCCACACACCCCCCTCGCTTCCTTGGGCATCCCCGCGGGCGGCCGCTGCGGCCCATGGAGCTCTGGGACCTCTCCTACCCCCCGCTGTCCGTGTCCCCTGCAGTGTCCTGGGCTGGCCCCTGGCCCAGCAGGGGGGCATATGGTGGAGGTGAGGGTGCCTGGAGCCCTGGCCAGTCCCCGGGGGGCTGCACCCTCTGGAGTGCTGGGGGCACCAGGAGGCACATGCGTGGCCCCTGGGGCCGTGGGGGCGGCTGGGGTGCTTGGGCAGAGGCTGGGGGTGCCGAGGGGCCCGGCATGGGGACCTGGGCAGGCACGGTGCCTGGGGGTGCGCCTGCCAGCACATAGGCACATATCGTGCCGGCGTGCAGGAGCAGGGAGGTCCCGATGTCGTGGGACCGGTTTATTTTTGCACTGTGCTCCCGCACAATGGCCTGGATGTCCTGCCGGAGGCCCCCGAGCACCTCCTCCTGCCTTCTCTGCTCCCTGCGCTCCCGCCTCCGCTCCAGGTGCACCTCGGCCTGTAGCCTCCTGTCCCTCTCCTCGGCCCGCTCCAGAGACCGCTCGATGGCTGCCTCCATGCGGGCCACGGCCTCGATCATACTCTCCCCCTACTCCTCCGCTTTCCAGACGATGTCCTCTGCCTGTTCCTCCCTGCGCCTCCGGACCCATGCCCGGGACTCCCGCATGCTTTGCACTGGGGCCACGGGCCATGGAGACAGTGTGTGTGGGGGTTGCCCTGTGGGAATGGGAGGGTGGGTCAGAGACAGCCCCTGTCCCCTGCCCAGGATGGGCCCTGCCCTTACCCCCCTGGTCATGGCCCCCCTGTCCCGGAGGGGCGCTTACCCTCGATCTCCGTCTTGGAGCCCTCGGAGGCTGGCGCCTCGACTTGGGAGTGCACCCCCAGGGATCACTGGCTGTGGGTGGTGTGGGTGCCAGCCTCTGACTCCGCTTGGCTGGCCCTGGGTTGGGTGCTCTCCGGGCTACTGCTGGGGGGGGGCTTCAGGTTCCCGCGGTCCCCGGGCAGTCTTCCTGGGGGTCCAGGGCCCCCGGAGCTCATGTCTAGTGGGCAGGCGGCGAGGGGAGGGGATACCTCAGCCTGCTCCCTGCCCTGGAACACAGCACTGCCCACGAGCCATGGGGTGACTATGGACCCCTTCATATGAAGGATGCGGTCCAGGGCATCATAGTAGGGGGCGGTGCGGGCCCCGTGTCCGGAGCGCCTGTTGTTGTCTCGGATGGCCTTGTACCCCCTCTTGAGTTCCTTGGCCTTGGATAGACATTGTGCGACTGTGCGCTGATGCCCTGCTGCCTCCATGTCCCGCACAATGTCCCGGTACACGTGCTCGTTCCACTGGTTGATGGCGAGCTCCAGCTGGTACTCCAGGGTCCCCCAGATCCGGATGAATTCCCGGGTCTCCTGGCCCCCTCCCGGTCCCCCGGGGTTGCCCCGCCTGCCCGCGGGGGCTCCTCTGCTCCCTGCTCCCCTCCCCTTGGTTCCCCTTACCCTTTTCCTGGGTGCCTCCTCCGGGCCCGTTCCGGCTGGTGTCCCTGGGGCATCGCGACCTGCCTGCTGCTGTGGGTGTTGTCCCTGGGCCGCCTCCCTGGTCGGGTGCACCCCTGTGCCCCCCTCCTCCACCTGCACCCCTTCCACCTCCATCGCTGTCCCTGCCTCCACCGTCGCTTTCTCTCCCTCCGCTCTCTTCCGCCTCCCTCCTCGCTCCATCCCTCCACGCTTGCTTGCTGCTGATTTCACTTTAAATCTCCCTCCGGTGGTTGTGTTGTTGCTGGTTGCCCAGCAGCAACGCTGCATGCCTTGTCCCCAGCTGGGGCTCGTTTCCTTTGGTTCCGCCCGGGGATTGGCGTCCAGACGTTACTTTTCCTTGGTTCCCGGTGGGGGTCCGTTTGACCACGCTTCCCGGGATATTCCCCCGGCTAGCCCGGGAAGCATGGTTGAAATTGACCCCATGTGGGTATTGAGCGTGATGAACATCTGGCGCGTGCCCAACAGACGTTCATGGCCCTTTGGCCCCACCGCGGGGTTCAGCGGGGTTCAGCGTGGTTGAGCGTGATCTTGTAACGTCTGAAAATACCCCATGTTTCAGGGCTGCATAGGGCACCAATACAGCCCTGCAACATGCATAAATAACCACCAAGGGTGGTTCAAGGGTGGTTAGCATCATGTCTGTTTTCACCCTGTGATCTCGTAACATCTGAAAATACCCAAAGTAACCAGACTCATTCCTCTCTCGATCAGTACTCATGCGAAGAGCCAAGACAGAAAGATGGCTATTTGTGCGTGGGGGGAGGGAGGATGTTTTCGTCATTGTTATTTATATTTACTGTATGGCAATTTATTTATTTATTTTAAAATGGAACTATAATTAAGTAATGACACACATCTGAGCTTGCTGTAACTCTGCGATAACCACAACTTACCCCCAGAAACCTACTGAGTCACCACATTGCTTAGCTAAGACGTATTAGCCTCCCTCAGAAGGAGAGTTACTGTCATTGTACTGTACCCACGTGCCCTGAGCCATTCTGTTCTGCTCACATAATGGGGACTTTTTGTTTTCCTTTCAGATGAAAAATTGTTGACAGGATTAGGTTTTAGGGAACATTTCAAGAGGCAAATGCTTTGTGCTTGACAAATCTCCTCCTCTCAGGTTGTCCCCCTAGGTCTTGCTTACCTGAACATTTATTTACAGGTAGGTGTAACTATCTCATAACTCTTGCTCACATGGACACAGGAGTTAAAATGAGAATTCAGTAGGGGGGATACTTGTTGCCTCCCCAAATCCTGTTTTCGGGGAGTCATGATCATAAGTATCTGTTCGTCGGGACATTGCCTTAGGCAAATTGTTCCACCTTTCTTTCTCTTTTCACCTTTGGGCAAACAGAGGTAAAATGAAGTAACTACTTTAATTAAATAAAAATACCTACTCTCCTTTCATAGCATTCACACAAATACTGTAAGCCAAAGTAGCCCTGGGACCATTTCCTCCTTAACGGAGCTCTCCCCTCTCACACAGATACGTGTTCACATGAACAGAGGCACAGCTAGGTGGGAATGGGCCCTGGTGCAGAAGATGGAATGGACCCCTTCCTGGGGCACCCCACTCCAGTGTCTATATGCGCTCTACATATGTCTGAGCTCGCTAGGCTTGTGGGCCCCGGTGCAGCTGCAACTGCTCCACCTATTATAGCTAAGACCCTGCATAGGAACAGTTACTTTGAAATACAAACCAAAGGATAGTGTCTCCTCCTGATTTTTTCAGGAGTGCATACTTCTCTTTCTACTCTTCAATAATTGTGCTTTAGCCACTCTGTTCATGTGAATGCTTCAAGAGTAAAATAGAAGTAAAGCCTAACTATATCGAAGAATTCACTGTTTGTTGGAACTTAGACTTTTTGCTTACTCTAGCCTCTGACCTGAGAGTACTCTGGAGCATGGGTGGGGAACCTTTTCCCTCCCAGGGGTTCCTTTGAAAAGCTCCAAGGGCTGCATAGAAGTTTGGACCAGAGGTGCTTAAGGGGTGCACTCCAGAAGAGGAGGCTCCAGATCATGCCTCTCTGCTATAGATCGGTTCCTCTATCCTTCTGTGCATCACTGCTCCCTTCACTTAATCTCAGTTTTTCAGTGTATGGGGGGAGGAACTGAATCCAGGGCCCAGGGCCAGGACCAGGCACTAGAAAGGGGCCAAATAAAAAAATAACAACTAGCCATAGGCTGCTTTTGGTCTCCAGGCCTGAGGTTCCAGGTCTGAGTAAGAAGACTACTCCACTGGCAGCTTGATTGCAGCCATAGATTACAAAGCCTTCTGGAAAGGGGTTATCTGTTATTATGTACCTAAAACTCCCCTAAGGGTAATGTGGGTCCAATCAAAGTCATGATTTTGAGGTGCTAATAATCATTGGTGATGGGGGGGCAGAAAGCCATGCTGGTGCTTTTTTCTGGTCCTGCTACAAGTCTGCGTTGATAGGGGGTTTGCTGTGGGTCGTTGAGGCTCTCCTGCTCCCAGTAATTAGATGTTCTACAGAGCAGCTGGTCTGTACTACAGAATCAGATGTATGAACAAGGCTGCCTTTAAATTGCCCAAGACATGCTTTAGTATGTAACTAAAGTACTAGGTCTGGCCTTGTGCTGGGGGGCAAAGGGGACATGCCACCTCCCTGCTAACAGAGCAGGAATGTCCATCCTCAGTATGATTTGGGTTGAGGGACAAGTGAGCTGAGGCCAATATGGAAGAGGAAAGTATGTTTTTCTTTTCCCATTTACGACGATGCCACTGGTGCGACTGTAATTCAAATACTAAAAGTGTGTTTGACTTTCAGCATTTGCTCAGTGCCAGCAATTTCTATTTTAAGCGCACGTTTTAAGTGCTTTACTGAACAGGGATGGAATTAAGCATGCATTTAAATGCATTGCTGAATTAGGACTGGAGATCTGAACTGACTTGCCTAGGAGCACCCAGATCCCTGGAGCCCCGATAAACCCTCTCCAGTGCTAGCCACTAGCTGGTGCTGTGATCACCCCCAAGGGGAGGCTGGGAGTTGTGGGCTCCTATTCATTAGCTATAGGGTATGACTCTCTGAGGGAGGGGCACTAGCACTTGTGTGTGATTGACCCAGCTGGGAAGAAATGCAGATGCTTTTAACCAGCTGCAAGCAGACTGACTATAACTCTTAGATGAATGATTCATCACACTATTCCTTTAGAGTGGACAGAGACCCAAACCCACATTCCGGGTCTCGTGTGAAATCCTTACCACTAGGGCTGAGACAAGAGCAAGTCTTCCCATTCCAAAGAGGAACACTGACCTTTGGGGAGTGCTTGTGAGTGTCCCTTGGTACTTTGTCAGCTTCTGATGATTCCACACTTCTGCCATTTTTGGTCACTTTCCGTGATGTTTTGTCACGTTCTGGGAATTCTGTGACCATTTTATGGCAGTTTTACAGCACTTCTGGCAATGTCCAGCACTTCCCAGTGCTTAGCCAGCAAATTTATGACGTTTTATGACAGTTTTACAGCATTTTTACAGCACTTTTGCCAATTTCCAGCACTTCCCCAGTGTTTAGCCAGCAAGTTTTCATCTCGACAGCCCCCAGGAGTACGTGTGGGGAACACACAGGGCTTGGGACCCGCCCGTCACACCCCATTCAATGCGCAAAAAACCACAAATTTTGGAAAATGGCAAAAACAGCAGGAAAGCCGGTAATCTTTCGTGCTGTGCACATTTTTGCAAATACCCTGCTTCCGATGGAAGCAGCACTCACAGAGACTTTTTGTTTCAGGTCTACTTACCAGTCATTCTGCTTTGGCAGAAGAACCATAAACTGCTTCCTTCCCCCAACCTGAGCACATGCCTTATGCAAGCCCTTCTCCAAATCTCATGCAGCTCCCTTCCTCCAACCCCACTTTTGGTAATTTTCAAACTGGCCCGTGGAAGGGAAAAGATTCCCAATCCCTGCATATCCAGGCTCTCCAGCCAACTCCAAAATATCCTGCAGAGCACTCTTGTTTTCAGCACCCCACTGCCACCATGCCAGACTCACACCTCATGTTTAGACTTCGGAACCAACCTCCCTCAGTGGTAGCCATCAATGAGCTCTGTATGCTGGAGGCAAACTTTAAAAGGTTGCTGCTGTCAAATATGTCTCTTTATGTACTTTTCAATTCTTGTTTTCACCATTCTTCACTTGGCAACACTTTCTCTGGCATCTGGAAAAGAAACATTTATTTCTCAAGTCTATTTCCTTCCTCCTCTGCCGTTACCCTCACCTACCCCAAAGTCTCCTGCTCCCTAAATCAGATCAGTTTCACCCCTTCTCTCATGCTGCCCCTCTACCCAGAATTCCTTCTGGAAGTACATTGGCTCCACTTAGAGCTGAAATGGGCAGTACGTTTGCTAGGCAAAGGGCCACCCCATTGATGGTGACAAAACTCCCTGCCCCAAGGACAAAATCCTACAAAGCTGAGTACATAACAAAAGAAGGCAGGAGAGTAAAAAAATAATATTTAATCATATAAAAAAGTACAATGAACAAAATGGTCAACTACCCAAACCAATATATACAATATAAGAGAAATACACATCAAAAGGTAGAGAATAAAGTCAAAATGACACATCAGTTGATTATTGACATACAAATGGTTTTAAGCATTTTAAGCATTTTAAGCTTTTAAGCACTGATAGTTGCCTAATAGATATTATCCATGACAATTGCACAGAACCCAAACATGCTTTGAGGACCCAGCCCCTTTTTCAATGGGATATCTAAAAAAAACCCAACCTTCAGCATTTTGGCATATGCTGCATAATTAGAAAGTTGGAAAATCAGTACTGGAAGTTGGGAAATTGGAATGAAAACTAGTAAATCAGTACATCAGGTAGCCCATTTGGCACTAATTGTACACTGATTAGTACTTGATGTTACTGGGTCAGGTCGAGTATCAGAATTTTGACAGGTCTACCCATTTTTTCAGGTCTTCATTTCAGTTCTTTCTCTGCTCCTGCCCCTACTTACCTTTAAACCCTTCATAAATATCAGCCTCTTCCAGAAGGGTTTCCCTAGCTCCTCATTCCCATGTGGACAGTTCACTGATGTTTTCTCTACTGTCCTGTCATTCAGGGTCCCCTTCTCCCCTGTAACTAAGTTAATCATGTGCACCTGAGTCTTCCCATCTTCATGAATGTCTCCCTGTGTTCCTCTCTCCCTTGTCTTCCCCTCCCTTGTCCATCCTAGATTGCAATAGGCTTGTTATTTGTTGGCATTATTGGCATTTTCAGGTAGCCCTCCAAGTAACCAGACAATGAGCCTTTTCACATGGGCGCCCCTCCCCCCCGCACATGTGTGCATTGGGGGTCGCTTGTGCAAATGCTGCGGTGGGTGCGGGGGGATGGGGGGTGCTTGTGGGAATACCCCCACCCACCTCCATTCATCACCCACGCACGGAGCAATAGGCTCCAATACCAGTTGCTCTGTGCGTGGAAATGGGTGGAGGTGGGTGGAAATGGGTGTGTGCCTGTGGGAATGGGCATACACCCATTCCCCCACCCACCGGAGCTTGTTTGAAAAGGGCCACTATTACTGACCCAAAGAGCTGCTTGCATATCTCATTTTATTTTAGACATTCCCCAGGTTTCCTGTTTGATTATTTCAGTTTTTCAGTCACTTTGGTATTTCACTTGTGTCATTTTTTGCAATAGTAAATGTGCAATAGTGCAAATATTCCCAAAATGATATAACCAAAATACCAAAATGACCAAAATAACCAAACTGAAAAAAACAAAACAAAATTGAAAACAGAATAACCAAATGGTTACCTGATGGAATGTAACAAGGTATCTAATGGTTACTCAAATGTTTGTTTGGCCAGGGTAGAGTTGGTGGATTTATCATTTTTAAAAAAATGCTTATCTTAATGAGGCACTGATCTCAAGTGGAGCTTGTAGGTGATAGTGGAATGCAAACAGCTATTATGAATACTAAAGTACTCTAGATTCTACACAAACAGTGGCCTTGTACCTTAGCTTGGAGAGGGGAGGAGAAATGCATTCATTTCTCCCATCAGAATGTGAGATTGGTTTGATTTTCAACAACTAGTCTGAGCACAAGAGACGTTCTTCACCAAAGCATAGTCACTGAGGCCATTTTTAAATGAGCATGGCTCTGGGGTGGGGGTCTGTGTCCACTGAATGGATCAACCACAGAGCACCCACAAGTGAGTGAGGAGGAATTCAAATGGGTGGTTCCCAGGGAGTCCACGGCCCCATCTCACCTGGCCTCCACCCACCCAGCACCCCACCCACCAGCCCTGACCACAGATTAAATGGACAGCCATTTCACCAGCCAGGCCAATGAACGGCCAGCCCCCACATCAACACCCCACCATCACATGATTTTAAAACATGGCAATTTGTGGACAAGTGAAGTCACCTCAGGTGCTGTCGCCTGCCCTCAGCAGGAATATGGGAGGATGGAGGTGGAGGGACAGGAGAAGGTGGACCTATGTACCTGCCGCGGCATGCAGGGGTGGCCACTAGCCACAACGGCATCAGGCAATAACACATGAAACCCCAGGGTATGTCAAACAACCCATGGGCATCTCAGGAACACAAGGGGGAATGTATCCGGGAGACCAATGGGATAGAAGCCCAAAAGGCCAAACACCAATCCAACCTGCCTCCCTGCTAGGCTCACAGTCCATTACCAAACTCACCCCACACAGCACAGAGTCCAAGACAAACACTGGCAAGGCACAGGGCCCTGTTCCAAGGAGGATCATGGCCTCTGGAATGGAGGCAGTGAACCCCGTGCCACAAACAGGGGGACTCTATGATGGAGTGAGTGGGAAGAAGAAACCTCCCCACAGAACTGTGTGCCTGCGAAAGTGCACTGAAACACTCTGGCTCTTAGAGCAAATGGAGGTTCCAACCCTGCCTAGAGATCTCCTAGAGAGACAGCCTGAACCCCAAAATAATTGGGTGCTACTGTGATGGACTGAGCAGGGCTTAGGCTACATTATAGCCTCTGACCAGCCACCTACACCTGGGAGGACACTCTTGGTCCCTGTTACCCTGGTGCCCCTGCTCCTTGACACTGCTAGCCATCCCCCCACATGGTCGGGCAGCCCAGTGTTGTAGAGTGGTTGGTTAGCTCAATCCCTTGGGTATTGAAAAAAGATAGGGTTTCTCTGGGTAGACAGAGAGTTGGGTGTCTCTGGAGGTCTAAGGGGCATTGCCTCCCCTCCCCCCTCTCAGTACAGGAAAAACAGTTTATTTTAACAAAGTATAAGAACAAAGCTTAGGTGAGAAAGGTCTGACAAAGGCAAGGTTATGCCAAGCAAAAGCAACTAAATAAATGTAAAGAGCAAACGTGCAAGCTACTGCCTCCACTCAGTTCCCTTATCTGGCTCTCCCGAAGCTGCGTATACTATACACACGACCCCTTATCCCTAGGTTGGGTTGTCTCCCCCATTGCAACGGGTGCTCTTGGGTGTCAGGTTGAAGAATGTGTGTCCTATGGGGAAAAGGGCTCTTGTGCCTTTCCCTACGTAGGGGTGGGACATAGGGGCAAATACCGGCTACCGGATTTACTGGTTACCGGATTTTAAAAATCCGGATTGCCGGATCTGTGTACCGGTTTGCCGGTACCGGATTTGTTCCATTGATTTCAATGAGGAACTGTCCCCATTGAAATCAATGGAAAAAAACACAAAAAACCTCCCACCTCCCCCTCCCAGACTGTGCGGGTGGAACTCTCCACCCACCCTGCTCAGCCTGGCTTTAAAAAAAAAAAAATTCCCCCAAAGTCCCTGCTAGTGCTGGCTCCAGGCTGCCACCAGCGACCTGGAGCCTGCACCAGCAGGTACTAGGGTGATCCCTGGGGTAGTGGGTGGTTTAACACACACCCCCACCCCAGGGATCACCCTACCTCCCTACCCAGGGATCGCCTACCTTGCACTCCGGGCGGTGGCGGCGGCGGTCCGACTCCGGTGGCTTCAGCGCTGGCTGTGGCTTCTGGCTTCAGTGCTACTAGGCCTTCCGGTGAACTTTCGGGTTTCACCAGAAGGCCTATTAGTGCTGAAGCCGGCAGCCACAGCCAGCGCTGAAGCTGCCGGAGTAGGACCGCCGCCGCCCGGAGCGCAAGGTAGGTGATCCTTGGGTGGGGCGGTAGGACTAGGGTGATCTGATCCCTGGGGTGGTGTGTGTGTTAAACCACCCCCCACCCCAGGAATCGTACCTGCTGGTGCGGGCTCCGAGTCGCCGGCGGAGGCCTGGAGCCCACACTAGCAGGGACTTCAGGGGCAATTTTTTTTAAAAAAGCCAGGCTGGGTAGGGTGGGTGGGGGGTGTCCCCCCTTCCACCCGCACAGCCTGGACTGTGGAGGGAAAGTAAAGTGGGGGGGGGTTGGTGTTTTTTTTTACATTGCGGCCATTCATTTGAATGGCCGCAATGCAAAAAATCCGGTACAGGGTAATCCGGTAAACGGGCCAGATTACTGGGTTTAATCCGATACTGCTGGTACACCAAATACCGGCAGTATCGGATACCGGATGATCCGGTAGTCCCACCCCTATTCCCTAGTCTTGGAAGAAAATATTCTAGAAAGTTCCTCGTCTAGATCCTTCTGGGTGTGGACAGGAGCTTCTCTGCCCCCAGTTTCCTTATGACAAAACTGGGCTGACTAAGTACTTTTGCAGCCCCATTGGTAAGATCTTGGGTGTGATTAACACCCATTGTTCTACCCTGCCCTGCCCTTCAAGTTATAGCTTCCCCAAGCCCACAGGTAGGCTTGATTCAGCTAATTGTGCCCTCCGCCCCTACTCAAGAGTACAATGCCATTTGCCTTATTAAAATACATAGAACATTATGATCCATGACACCAGTCATAGCCATTCAAGATTATACAACACACAAAGATGCAGTGTGTCCACTCCCCCCCTCCCTCGGTCTGGTAACAGACTTACACAGGTGGCCCACAGCACAATGTCTGGGGGGTGGGGATCACAGTAGAGGGAGTGGGATGGCATAGTCCGAGGGCAAATTCAAGCAGGCAGAGTTCCACACGCAGGAACACGGGCGATGGAAGGGGGTCACAGTCACCGAACATTTTTCGAAAGCCTGGTTATGGCAGTGGTGGATCCAGAGTCGGGAACCATACAGCTTCCACATACACTGCCCATGCAAACACCCCTCTCCAATACCCTCATGTCTGCATATGTCAATCCACCATGAAGTTCAGGTTACCATGATCCTTGCTGCCCAGAGCGAGCTGAACATTCGACTGGGTCCAGATCTCATACAGGACAGCTACCTCTGCTGCACTAGGCTTCACGGTCAGGTAGGGACCCCCATCCAGGGCCATGAGCAACCGCAGCTCAGCCATGTGATCTTGGCACACCTGCTGCTGTCTCCAATAACCCCAGGCATGTATCAGGATGGTCGCCAAGATGATGGGGAGGGAGGTCCAGGAGTCCCCCCCTTCCCCCCCCCAAGTTCAAAAGGCACAGACAAAACTCTGGGAGGCTACAAATCTCCTGCAAAGCAGCAATTATTATTATTATTATTATTAACAAACATTTATATAGCGCCAGCAGTGTACATGGCACTTTACAAAGTAATAAAATAGACACGGTCCCTGCCCCTAGGGCTTACAATCTGAGAGACAGGAGCTGGGGGAGAGACTTAGGAAGGGGAACAGAGGGAGAGACAAGGGGTCTAACATTCATGAAGATGCGAGGTCTCAAGTGCACGTACTTGGCTTGGTTACGATGAGAATGACAGCAGGCAGGTCCATGTTGCAAGGATAAGGGTAAACCGATCGTAGGTATAGGAATAGTGGCTCAGCAGGATAAAGAGTCAGACAGAGCAGAGCGAAAGAGGTGAGTTTTAAGGAGAGATTTGAAGGTATGAAGGGAGGGGGCAAGGCGGATGTGGACAGGGAGGGAGTTCCAGGCATGGGGGGCAGCAAGTGAGAAGGGACGAAGGCGCTTAGGGGAGCAGGGAAGGCGTGGAAGGGTGAGAGAAGGGACAGAGGAGGAGCGAAGTGCACGGGCTGGAGTATGGAGGGCGATAAGTGCAGAGAGGTAGGGGGGAGCAAGGTTGTGAAGAGCTTTATAGGTGAAGACTAGGAGCTTGTGCAGGATTCGTTCAGGAAGGGGAAGCCAGTGAAGCGAAGAGAGGAGGGGCTGCACATGGTCGAAGCGACTGGCGAGGTAGATGACCCTGGCAGCAGAGTTTTGGACAGAGATGAGGGGAGAAAGGTGAGACCGGGGAAGGCCAGTGAGAAGGAGGTTACAGTAATCGAGGCGAGAGATGACCAGAGCATGAACAAGAGTTTTGGCAGACGAGACAGAGAGAAAAGGGCGAATCTTAGCAATGTTATGGAGGGAGAAGCGACAGGATTTAGCAACAGAGTCAATGTAGGGTTTAAAAGAAAGGGCTGAGTCAAAGATGAAGCCTAGGCTACGGGCTTGGGGGACAGGCAGGATGGTGACTCCATCAATAGTTATTGACAGTGAGGAAGGAGAGGAAGGATGAGGGGGGAAGATAAGGAGTTCAGTTTTAGCCATGTTGAGTTTGAGTTGACGTTGAGACATCCAGGTAGAGATGTCAGAGAGACAGTTGATGAGACGAGCTTGAACAGAGGGAGAGAGAGAGGGAGTAGAGAGATAGAGTTGAGTGTCATCAGCATAGAGGTGGTATTGGAAGCCATGGGAGGCAATGAGTTTGCCTAAGGATGAGGTATAGATCGAGAAGAGGAGAGGGCCAAGAACAGAGCCTTGAGGAACACCAACTGAGAGGGGGAAGGAGGAGGAGGCGGAGTTGGAGAGAGACACATTAAAGGAGCGGTCAGAGAGGTAGGAGGAGAACCAGTTATGGACAGAGCCACAAAAGCCAAGGGAGTGAAGGGAATCCAGCAAGAGTGAGTGGTCAACAGTATCGAAGGCAGCAGAGAGATCAAGGAGGACAAGAATGGAATAGAGACGTTTAGATTTAGCCACCAGAAGATCGTTGGTGATCTTAGCGAGAGCAGTTTCAGTAGAATGAAGGGGGCGGAAGCCAGATTGGAGGGGGTCAAGGGAGGAGTTGGAGGATAGGAAGTCAAGGCAGCGGGAGTAGACAACACGTTCAAGCAGCTTGGAAGCAAAAGGAAGGAGTGAGACAGGACGATAGCTAGAAGGGTCAGAGGGGTCAAGAGTGGACTTTTTGAGAATAGGAGAGACTGTGGCATGTTTGAAGGCAGAAGGGAAAGAGCCAGTAGAGAGGGAGAGGTTGATGATGTGCAGGAAGGAAGGGGCGACAGTGGGAGTAATGGAGGTGAGGAGGCGGGAAGGAATGGGATCAAGGGGGCAAGTGGAAGGGTTGGAGGAGGCGAGCAGAGAGGAGATTTCCTTAAGGGAGGCAGGGGAGAAGGAGGACATGAGAGAAGGAGCAATCTCACTCACCTATCCATGGCGGTGGTCCCATCCCCAGCAGGCCCTGGAACATGGAACCCCAACTTGATAATCCTCCTTTGGCAATTATGGCTGCACACACGATGTCCCAGGAGCAACAGACACTATGACAGCATGTCATAACCATCATGCGCAGATGAGGGATCGGACAATAGCAGTTGGAGATAACGCATGCTTAATCTAGAGTTCACCAAGGGCCATGGTTGCATGGAAATCCCAAACCACTGTACCCACCCAACCATATGATGAAGGGGTTCGGACCCGGGACACATCTGAGATGTAATGGCCACAACAAGTAGTGTCCCATGGGGATGGAAGGCCAATATAAGTTCAACAGGGCACCTGCAACCAGATCTAGCTGTCTCCCAAGGCCACGAGATAACAGGAGCCCAGACCCCCCACAAGAATACTGAGAGGCCTCTCCCCAGTGAGCTTATTGCAGACAGTAACCTTGGTCCCTCAGTGATATGGGAATATCTGGTCACATTGGGGGGCGTGGGAGGGTTGCAGTCAAAGGATAGCATCAGAACCCTGCCCCCAGCTGAAGAGGGGAGAGCAAACCCAGGGAAAATGCACATGGGTAGCACGTTAGGCAATAACATGTAACCATTTTATTCACCATACAACAATGGAATGGGGGAACAGGATTCTGCATCACAGTCGTCATGGATGCCTGCCTCAGGCCCAGCTCCATCTGGTGCTCTGGGCACGAGACAGTTTGTGCAGGTAGGTACCAGTGGATCTCCAGCAGGAGCTGCTGGTCCTGCCTCTGCTCCTGCTCCTGCTCCAGGTGGATCTCACGCACTGTAAAGAGAGATGGGGAAGCAGTAGAGGAACCCATCCAATTCCTCATGCAGCTTCTCCAGCAAACAGCTTTGTGCGCCTGGCAAAGCCGGTCATGAGGTTTGGACTGTGGACCAACTTGTATCCACTGCTAAAGTCCCTTGCCTGCTGCCAGAACATGCCGCTATTCTACCCCAGCCGTGCCATCCCCTTGGTGATGCCTGGATATACCAATTCATTTTGGTAGCATTTCACATGTTTCTCCTTCATTTTGGCCTCCCCACACAGGTGGATGAAGGCCCTGATCTCTTACTGGGCCTAGGGCGAGCCTTGGGTGCAGGGCATGTGGGGTGTGTGTGTCACGGGGTGGAGGTCCGCACCCCCTTTTTGCCGGGTTTGAGTGACTCCGTTTCCCTCACGTACAGCCCACTTGAATCAGTTTTCTCTCTCTGGCTTATTCAAGCCTGCCGCAAGGACAGCCACTTTGTCACTCAAGGGCCCGATCCTTCCCGTTTACAGGCTCTTTAATCTCTGGGTTTGCAAGAACTTGAGAACTCTTGTTGCTCACTTGTGTTCCAATGTTAGAAACAGACACTTCTTCATAAAGATAAGAAGTCAGTTTATTGATTAAATAAGCAAGATAGTTGATACAGAGTGGTTACTAGAAATCAAAGGTAAATATAACACATTCCTAACCTATACTGGTTGAGTTCCTAAATAAACATCTTACCCTACAAAGGTCCATAAGTTCTTCTCCAGTCCTTGATTTAAGTGACTGGGGTCTTCAGTCTTAGAGTTTCTAGAAAGCAAATTCCTGTCTCTCAGTTCATGGTTCAGCTCAGCCCTCCTGGCTGCAAGATGGTGAGTGAGTTCCTGATAGCTCTGGGGTACAACTCCTTATATTCCCAGGAGGAAACTCCTCGTATCTTCTTGAGGCTTCTAGAATTTCTTTTGTTCTCTTTATCAGCTTTTCTGTGTCTCTTGCACGTAGGCAATGGCTGCCTACATTAGCATATTAAATGTCTCTGGCCATCCGTCTGGGGTGAATCAACAAACTGTCTTTCCATTTCCTGGAACATGGTCACATGTCACAGTCCTGATTTGGGTTTTACAGTTCTCAGTTGTAACATTACATACATGTTGCATGTTTTGCTTTACATATTTACTAGGCTTGTAGTCTTCATGTAGGCCAGTATCACACATGTGTGACCCTATGTTCCTCCATGACAGTGTGGCCTGTGTGTCTGAGGCCTGAGAAAAGCATGGCTTCCCAGTAAGGCTGTGGATGGGATGGGGGGCAACTGGTTCACAAGCAGCCACTGTGTCACTCTGGCCATTGCAGCACCATGTCTCCATGGTGCTTGCGGACCTGTCCCCTGAATGGGTGTGCAGCCCAGTTCACACAGGCCAGGGGATTTGCCTGCCCCCTGCATGGAACATTCTGACTTTTTCTCCACTGCTCCGTGAGTGGCCATGGGTGGGTGATGTGTTGGTCATGGGAGCGCACACGCCCATCCCCTTTAGATGGGCGTTTGGATACATGTGGAATGGGTGGACCTGCATGGTAGCATCTCGTCTAAAAACAGCCTGAAAGATAAGGTTTGGAGGAGGAACCGCACAGCGTGTCCTTTTAAATACCTGGCTTATTGTGTGCTTTGCTTAGCCTATTCCTTTAACAGGCTTATGCCATCATTAAGACTTGGTGGAAGGTATTGTGCTGGAGGTATAACACTGACCTAATTAGCTTTACTGCAGATTTATTTAACAGGTTTATTCTAACGGGTTTATTCTTTAAATGTCTGATAACTGATTTGTTATAACTCTCTTTAATGAGCCTCTGTCTTCTCTTTAGTGCGGTTTAATTCTCTCCTCAGCTGCTCCGGAGAGGGTTTTGCTGCTTCGCAAAAGGCTGATTGTAGTGTGTTTAGTCTTTGATATCATTTATTCTTACACTAGATATTCGTTTCATGGGACAGCAGTGGGTGTATGTGTCTCTCCGCTGAAGGATCTCCATTCATCTTTATCTTTCCCTGAATGGAATACGTGGATAAAGGAAGCATAATACTAATTTAAAAAGAAATTGTACATGTGTATATAGAGCAACTTTCATCCTGGCAAGACCTGAAGCATCTAAGGCTATTTTAAAACAAGATCTGTCAAAAGGACAGAGAGAAGGGGGGAAAAGCCCCATTGGTTTCAGTGAGGACTGCATGGAAGATCCAGGGATCAATGCAACCACCAGTGGGGGGTAGAGGGGTGTAATATTGAATACAGCGGGTTGATATTTTATTTTGTAGAATTCTTCAGAGGCATAACTAATATTTTAATTCTAGACACAAAGAGTCTTTTCACATGGACGGCACACATGCCTCACCCCAGGCGGGTTATCCATTTAAAGGTGACCCGCCAGATGTGCAAACACAGCGTAGGCAGGGAAGGCTGTTCCTACTCCAGAGCAGCCCTGCTGGTGGTGCCCCAGAACATCCAGGATGGCAGAGAGCCACTGCAGCTCTGCTCTTGGCCGGTGGCTGCCCTTGGCATCACCACGGAGTTGCAGGTGGTGGCCCAGAGTGTCGGGAGATCCATCTGCAACTCTATGGTGTGGAGGAGGGGAGTGCCGTGTGGACCAACTGTGGGCTGTGGTGTGGCAGCTGCCAGGTCTGTTTAAAGTTGACCCAGGCAGGGCTGCAAGTGGGCTGATGTGGGGTGACCCCCGGAGCAGATCCGGGGGTAAACACCTCCACGTCTGTGTGAAAACACCCCCCAAAAATGAACACGTGTTTAAATCAATATTTACTGCAAATAACGTATTTGCTGAATCTGCCGACTTTGACTGGGGTCTGATAAAGTGGGTACTACAAAACCCTAGTTGTACTCACTTTGTTTGGGTATTTACGGTGGGGGGTTGGTTGTTTTTCTGCATTTTTTCCTGTCATTTTGGTTCTGCTGTTTGATTGTTCAACCAAATGGTATGGAAAAATCAGAAAAACAGGAAATTTAATGAATATATGATTTTTTTTTTCCTGTGAGACTATTTACTTGACTATTCAGGGAACTCTCTGAAAATGTAAACAATACTCATGAATTGGATACCAGCTATTCCTGTAGCACTAAAATTAGGGCTGAAATGAGAAGCCCTTTTGTTCTTGCAAAATATCTCATTAGATTTGGGGCTGGGCCTGAGAACTCACCAAAACTTTGGTCAGGTCGGAGTTTTTGTAAAATCTCTCTCTCTCTCTCTCTCTCATCTTCAGGAATAGTATCCAGTCATAGGATTGCCATACCTCCCCTTTAATCCAGGATGCTTATGAAAAAATACATGGTGCAGGGCTGCATTGGTCCTAATGCAGCCCTGCACCATGTATTTTTCATAAGCATCCTGGATTAAAGGGGAGGTATGGCAACCCTTCCAGTTCTCACACTCTGTTGTTGCCCCCTTTTGGGGTTAGATAACTCCCTCTAGTTCTTCCTGGCTGTAGTTGGCTCCTCCCAGCACTGGAACAGCTGGCCCTTGTTCTCACTGGGCCACAGGCCTCTGCTGTGGTGTTCTAGCCTCCGTCAGAGCAAGTTCTAATTTTGGAGTCCCCTGTCCAGGGAAGGAGTGTGGTCTAGGCTGTCTTGGAGTCAGGCATTTCAGGTAAGTCCTGGGCCAATAGGACATTACCCAGAGGCTCTTCCAGCCTGGTACCTACACTCCCTGGCCCACTGACTATAAGGGATCTGTAGCCACGATCCTGGGGTCCTGAAGGCCTGCCCCACTCACAGGTACCTGTCTACTTGCCTGAAAACCCTACTACAGAAAGGCAGCTTCAGGTTCCTGGACTGGCAAGGCGTTAACCTCAAGATCTTCCCAGATTCCCCCTACGGTCTCTGGTCCATCTGCTAGGCACCTCCCACCAGAGCACTAGCCCTGTCGTGGGTCACATCTGGAACTTGTAGCCCTGGCCCTGGGACTCTGAGAAACCACAGCCCATCAACACCACAGTTCCCCAACTCATGGGCACCTCCCAGTACCCTCACGTTTACTCTCCTGAGTCCCTTCAGCCGCTCGGTAGCAGTTCTCTGTCTTTACAGGAAAAGCCCTCCTGGGCCCGGCTCCTGCCTTTATCATTGCCAGCCCCCTCTCCTGGGATGCCTAATCACCTCAGGCTCTGCTGGCCAGGCACAGCCCATCTTGAGCAGGCAGAGCCCACCCTGGCTCCTGCCTCTCTGGAACCCTTGTGAGACAGAGCTTCCACCCTCCCATCTCCTGACAGTTCCTTTCCCCTCACTGAGCTCTCAGCTCAGTCTCCGGAGCTCTCAGCTGGTCCCTAGGGATGGGCGAACGCGGTTTGGAAGTTCGGAGTTCGGACCGAACTCGACCAGTTCAGTTGACCGAACCGAACTTCCGAACCGAACTTGATTTTCGAACTGAACCGAATTTCCGAACTTGGCTCTGTTCTCCCATCCCTAAAAGATAATATTCCAGTTAGTTCAATGGGGTTTGAATTTCTGAACTTTGTTCGGAAGTTCGGAGTTCGGACCGAACTCGAATAGTTCAGTTGACCGAACTGAACTTCCAAATCGAACCGAATTTCCGAACTGAACCGAACCGAACCAAATTTCGAACTCGGTTCTGTTCACCCATCCCTACTGGTCCCACCATGCCCAACTCAGCTGGCCTCAATCAGGCCCTCTGTTAGAATAGGCGTAAGTGGCAGCTGCCCATTTTATTGCACTGTCCTGTGCTGCCACAGCACCTACACTTGCCCTGCTGGTGTTAACTCTGACTGGTGCTAACTTTCTTTAAATGGCTAGGTTCCCTTCTAGTCTGCCCTGCTACAGTGGTCTATTGGCCTTGACCCAGTATGGTAGCTCTTTGGACCCAGTCAGGGCCAGCCTTACATATGGATGACCAGGAACTACACCCATGGCCTGCACCTCTGAACTGGAAAACTCCTGTGCCTGGAGGGGCCCCATAAAACCTACTGCCACCTCTCTTCAGATTCTTGGGGCTCTTCTGGAGCAGCAGCAGCAGCAGCAACAGTGGTGGTGTGCATCCTGGGACACCCCCCGAGCAGGGCAGTAGTGTAATGGGGCTTCCAACACTCTTGGAGCAGGCACTTCCTGCAGAGCCTGTTGCTGACCCGTTCCTGCTCCAGAGACCCCACCCCCTCCACCCAGTCCTATGGCTGGACCTGGACCCAATTCCTTTGCACGTTCCTTCCTTCTCTTTTTGTATACATGCACCTGGGAGCCTGCATCTTCGTGACTGTTACACCCCTTGTCTCTCCCTCTATTCCCCTTCCTTCGTCTCCACCCCCTCCCCCAATCTCTCAGATTGTAAACCCTATGACAGAAACCGTGTCTATTCCATTACTTTGTAAAGCGCCAGGTACATTGCTGGCGCTATATAAATGCTTGCTAATAATAATAATTATAAGAATAATCTGAGCCATGTGCCGCTGCGGGAACTGGTTCTTTGTTGATGTACGCTTAAGCATTCAAAAGGGGCACAGCTCCACCAAAGTCAATGGAGCTATGTCAGCTGAGGAGCCGTTCACTGATGTTGTCAGGGATGATAAAAGAAGAAATACCTTGACTCCTCTGCACTTTAACACATTCATTTAATACAGTCATTCTGCGAGAATGCACAAGTTGTGATGCCGTGAATTACTTGTTATTGCCATGGTTAGGGCAGCCCAACGACTCACCAGCTGTGAAAGAAGCGTTCTGATGCCAAGGCCCCTTCTGCCCACAACGGTGTTTATTAAAAAAATTCACTACAATTTGATTCTTGGTTTTATTAAACCATAAAGCATTTTAAAAGGGAGGCTGAAATGGGAGTGCCAGATGCAGTTTCAGGTTAGAATGGAAACAAGCTTGTGGTGACCTCCTTGACTTCGCCTCTGAGGTGGGAGGGGAAGAATGGGCTTGCTGGTAAGGTTTAACTTGGGACTCATGGGAACTGAACGTATCACCCTGGGTCAGAGCTGAAACAAATAGTACATTTATTAGGTGCAGTTAAAATCCACCATTCCAAATAGTTTGGTGGTTTTTCACCTGTTAACCAATGGCTAACTGACAAACCAAATAATACTACAACTGTTAAGCAGTTTTCTGTATTACCATTACTGTATTACTGTATTGCCATATTACTGAATGTAATTAAGAACATAAGGCATTAAGAGGTGCCACACTGGGTTGGACCAACAGTCCATCTAGCCCAGCATCCTGTCTCCAACAGTGGCCAGCTCCAGTAGCTCAAGAGAAGTACATGTACAGGTCATGGAGGTGTTACTCATCTCCTGCTAACTGATCCCAACTACCAGTGGCCAGGGGTTTCAGCCCCAACTAGTAGACATTTATGGCTCTAAGGCCATAAGGCCATTTTTAGATGAGTGCGCCGCTGCGCACTCGTTCCTAAAAATTGTGCCCCTGTGACAAAGAGCGTGGGTGGGGTGTAGACATGCGGGAATGTGCCTTATAGCGCTCGCGTATTTTTTTTAAAGTGCCAATTAAAGACCTCAATGATTGCGAGTATTATAAGGCGCGGCCCCACACATCTAAACCCCACCCGCCCTCTTTTTCACAGGCGCACAATTTTTAGGTGCAAGCGTGTGGCGCTCATCTAAAAACAACCTTCCATCCAATTTCTATTTGAAGCTAGTTAAGTTACTGGCTTTCACCGACTCCTCTGGCATTGAGTTCCAAAACTGTATTGTCTGCTGTGTGAAAAAGTACTTCCTTTTGTTTGTTTAAAATCTGCTGCCATTTAAGTTCAGAGTGTCCCTGTTTTCTTATTGAGGAAAAGGGAAAACCGTTCCCTATTTACTTTGTCCACGCCACTCATCGTTTTAAAACTTCTTTCACATCCCCCCTTAATCCCATCTTTGCCAAGCTAAACAGTCCTAACCTGTTGAATCTCCTCATAAGGAATTTGGTCGATGTTGCCCTTTTCCGAACCTTCTCCAGTTCTACTATATCTTTCTTGAGATGGGGCGACCAGACTGCATACAACAATATTCAAGGTGGGGTCAGACCAAAGATTTATTTTATTACAGTGGCATTGTGATACTTTTGCTTTTATTCTCTGTTCCTTTTGCAGTAATGCCCAACATTTGGTTTGCCTGTTTGACTGTTGCCACACACTGAGCTGATGTCTTCAAGGAACTATCCACAATGACTCCATGATCTTTCTCCTGAATAATTACACCCAGATCTGAACCTAGCATAGTGTATGTAAAGTGAGGATTATTTTTCCCTATGTGCATCACCTCACTGAATTTCATTTGCCATTTTAATGCCCATTCAGCTAGTCGTGCAAGATCCCTCTGTAGTTCCTCACAGTCTGCTTGGGTCTTAACTATGGCTGAAATGAGAATGCAAATCATTCTCCTGAGAACACGTGAGATTCTCACAGCCCCCGTTGAGATCTCACGAGATCTCGCAATGATTTCGAGAACCTCGCAAGACTCTCAAAAATCTCCCAAACGCCCCGTGCATGCACAAAATGGCTGCCACAGCCATTCTACGCATGGGCGCACCCCGGCGGCCATTTTTCACCACCACAGAATGCGTTGAGGGTGTTTTTGCAGGGCTCAAGAATCTTGCCAAGAATGGGGGCAAGAACACCAATTTTCAGGAGATTCTCGACCCGGAGAATCTCGCCAAGAAGCCCATTCTCAGAGAGATTCTTACAGGGGTCGAAATCTTGTTTCACCCCTAATCTTAATTATCTTGACTAATTTGTTTTCACCTGCAAATTTAGCCACCCCACTCTTCCACCCTTTCCCCAGATCATTAATGAGTCTTTTAAACAATACCTGTCCCAATCCTGACCCCTGAGACACCCCACTATAGCCACTTCAGTTAAACCTGGCCCGGGACCACATATTGGGATCAGACTCAGGCAGATGCCTTCTAGCTGGTGGTGCCACTGGAAGAGAATCCGCTAGAGGAACCACACCACAGTGAAGGTAGTGGGAACCCAGAGAATGGCATGGCCAAGAATTCCCATGGTCAGGGAGCTGGGCTCGGGATGATGCATCACTTAAGTAGCATTTTGTGTAAAAAATGCTATATGATCCTTATCTAGATCACCATCACAAAAATCCTGTGAAGGAGGCTATTTTACAGACTGGGGCAACTGAGGCTTACAGACAGAAAGTAAACTAAGGCCACCTAATAATTTTATGTCTGAGACAGGAGTTGAACCTTGGTTTCCTAGGACCAAGTCCCCAGCATTTTAGCTGTTGGGCTACACTGGGCTGCCACCAATGAAACAGGAAGGGAAATGGGGTTACTTCTCTCTAGGACTGCCAGTTCAAAATAAGGGACACTGAAGGATATTGAAATAAAGGATGTCCATTACAAACAACAGTCTGTGGAGCTCTCTGGCTCTGAAATGAGAGTCTCTTATTTAAAGGAGATCTCTTAAAATATGGGACGCTCAGTAACTACTTCATTCCCTTCCCCCATATAAGAGGTCAAACACACAAATGAATCCACAGTAAAAACAGCTAACCCCAGGTTACTATTACGTATAATCAAGCCCATACACTTTGGGGATTACTTATTTCTATAGCACTTTCAGTATTCAAAGTGCTTTACAACCTTTATCTAGCTCACTCTCACAATAACCCTATGAGGTAGATCATAATTATTCCAATTTTAATTAATGGGAAATGAGATTGAGAAATAGTGCCTCACCAAAGAACATTCAATGATTTTATACTTAGGACAGGAATTGAACGATGGTCTTCTAGGTCTAAGCCTAACAACTCATCCATTTAGTCAATAACACTTTTGTCCTCACCCCTATTTTTCCTATTGTGACTATAAAGTTTTGGGGGCATAGGCTGTCCTTTAATAGATGTATGTCCATCACTCATCACTGTGAGATCCAATCTCAGTTTGGTGCCACTGTGGTACAATGGCAAATGAGCCATGATTGGTGGGAAGGGTGGCGGGGTAACAATAATTAATAATTAATAAGAAATCATTAATCATTAATAATTAATAAATGATAATTAATAATTGTGAATTAATCATTGTTAATTGTTAATTGTTACTTAATAATAATTAATTAATAATTAATAAATGCTATTATACTGGTTTCACAGCAGCAAAAACTCCATTCTATCAACACAGCCTTTCCCTATTTACACCAGCCTAGAGGAGAAAAGGATCAGGCCCCAAGGGAGGTATAAAAAAGCTTTCTGAAGGCAGGAGAGGCACAGTGTGCTGGTATAGATAGAGGATGAATTTAAGGCCTTCCGCTGACCCCTTTCCTCTGCATTCTGTGCATGCTAACTCTCTAGAGGCAGTTCATAGCACAGAAATGAAGTAGAATCATTCCATCCCAGGTGATGGGCTTGTCAGGTCTTGCCAGCACAAAAGGGCTTGGCTGCATGATGACTAGAACGTAGACCTAGTAGCTGTGGGATAACATTGCTACTGTAGCTCTGAACTACTGACAGTTGCTTTCCTGTCTCTTCCCCAAGACTTTACTCCTCTGACCTCTGCTCTCTTTACTCCTCTGACTCATAACCCTTTACCTGACATTCCAGGAAAGGTAAATGCCCTCTGATTTTATAAGCAGTATTACACCCCATCCCTGAAAATACAGATGGGCAGCAGAACAGGCCTCCCCATTAATTGGATAGCATTGGGAGAGTGCACAGGAAAACCCAATTCTTGTTAAATTTCTAGTTAACATTCTACTTTGGCTGGCCCTTGTTATAGCTGGCTCAACAGCATGGTGTCAGTGGATATTGTGGTACTGGCAGTGTCTCCCCCCCACTGCAACAAGATGTCCACAACTCAGCTTCTAATTGGGCATCTTAAATAAGGAGCATCAGAGTGGGGGCGGGGGGAAACACCCTATTGCCCATACTGTGTCACTGGGAGAAGACACAGACAAGTCTGCTGAGAGAAATTTGGGGCCTTACTATATACTGATAGCTGGGGATCTCATAGTCATTTATGGAACTCTCTCCCCTTGCAGATCCGCCAAAGACTGAGCCTGCTTAGCTTTTGGAAGAGATCTAAGACTTTCTTTCTTGGCCCGGCACTTGGTGGGCTGGGATAGGTTGGGTGGGATGGGATGGAGAGGTTGGGGAGATAGTTGGAGGGTGGGGTTTAGGGTCTATTTTTAATTGCTTTATATATGTTTTTATATGTTTTATGTCTATATGTCTTATACATTTCGAGAGGCACCCTGAGCCTTTGAGGGAAGAGTGGGGTAAATAAATAAGGAAATAAATAGAAATACCACCTCTCATGCCCCAGAACTGACTGGCCAGGCAGTTTTCTGTAGAGACCAGTACTTCATTCACAGTTTGTAGTCAGCACCAGACTGAGGGAAGTTAGGGTCCTGTGTGAAATAGCAGTATGAGCCCCCTCCGAACATTGAAAAGTTTAATGGACACATACCAACTGCCCCCACACCTTTGGTGACCAGGGCTCAAGGCCCCATGTGCTGGGGTGCGGAGGGGGAGGGTGACTGCTGCTGAATTGCCATAAGCCTGAGCTCCCTGCATTTGAGATTGGCCATATTTCATGCCAGTGCTCCTCACACTCATGTTGTCATTTCAAATTTATCCATGGGCCCCATGTATTGGGAGTCTCTGTGCTTCCATCACAACACATAGGGTAATTTCAGATGTTACATGATCACAGTCAACCACAGTGAATCCCCTGTGGTGGTCGTGATTCCCGTAACGTCAGATGTTCACCACCAGTGAATCACTGGTGGGAATCAAAGTACCCATGATTCTGGACCTCCGGCTGCCTGGATGTCCAGAACCGTGGTAAGAGCGGGCCTGGGATCAGACCTTGGGGCCTGGTACTGTGGTTGGATTGGCCACAATCCATGATGGGCCGAAGGTAACGTCTGTTACCTTCAGCCCAGTCCAGATCGTGGCCCCGACCATGGGACGGGATCGGGCGCAGCCCGCCCATCACTTCAAGGGCGGTCGGTCTGGGGAGCGTGGAGGTTGGGGCCGTGCAGCCACACATTGCACCACACAGCCCTGCCCCATCCCCGATCCCCTGTGAGAATCAGGCCGGCACGTCTAAATGATCCCGGTGTGTGGTTCAGTGTGGCAGGCCTCTGGGCCCGTCACGTCTGACATTACCCATTCACTCACTGTAAAACACTGTGAGAGCTAAACTTAATACCACTTGCATTTTGGGCAAAGCTGAAACGGGTACTTCATTTAGTACCCACATTTTCAAGTACCACATTGAAGTTGACTTGCCAGGACAGAAAATCATCACAAGAAAAGTACCACAAGTCGACTTTCCAGGACAGAAAAACAAAGAATAGGTGTCAGAAGTTGAAAAATCGGGATGGAAGTTAAAAATTCCTTACCAGAAACTGTCGTTCTGGGACACTGGGAACACAAATCAGGTCAGAATTGGGTACCAATCGGTACCCAATGTTGCTGGGTCAATTTGGATACCGGAAATTCATCAGGTATACCTGTTTTTGTGGTTACTCATTTCAGTTCCAATTTTGGAGTAGCCACATAATATCTGCACGTATGGTACTTGTATATATGTTTTGGGTTGCAGATGGGGGGAAAACCATGCTTGTGTGACTGTCCCCTTTTTGTAAAGACAGCTGAAAGAAAGGAGCTTGGGAAGACAGGGGTGGGCTAGAATATATGACCCTGGGCACAGCTGAGTCACATTACAAGCATTTTCTACAGCCTCCTCCAAGGGCTGGCTTTAGAATTTGCAGGGCCCATGGCAAAAATAAAATGCATGGCCCGTATGGCCCCACTCTCCATAGCCCTACCCCTTTAACAATTTACAATCTGGTGCTCCCCCACCTCGGTAGGTGAAGAGAAGAGGAGGCAGGGCCTTTCTGGAAGCAGCCACCCTGGGGGATGAGAGTTGCAGGTGGGGAGAGGGCCCTGAAGAAATAGACTGTCTCAGGGCCCCAGGAGCACTGGTCCTGAGGCTACCAGGATTGGCCTTTGGCCCCTCTAACCTCGGGGCCTGGGCTGTGGAGCCTTTTGACCTGTTTAAGACCAGCCTTGCCTCCTCCATCCCCAACACAGGGCCTAGCTCTCATGCTGCCTAGTGGCAGGACATTTAAATAGTCCCACCTGACAACTATGAGCATTTTATGGTATTTATTTATTTGAATTTTTATATACTGTCCTTTCCATAGAGGCTCAGGGTAGCTCACACTTCATGAAATGATGACAATAAAATCCAAACGATAAGTACTCCAACCCTCCCCTCAAAATTCCCACCTTCCCCTAAAATTGTACCCCAAAACCCAATGAAACCCATAGCCTCACCTCGCCCGCCAAAGCCTTTTTCAAATAAAAATGTTTTGCAGCACCTCCAGAAGATGCTTAGGCTCAGGTGAATGTCTTGGGGACGGAGTTCCATAAAACTGGGGCAGTGACTGAGAATGCCCCCCTGTGCACCCCCATCCCATGGAAAAGGGTAACAGATGAAACCTGCAAGAGGGAGCTAGAAGATGCCCATAGGGGCTGCAATGGAACTTTGGGTGATGTAGGTCAACCTCCCTCGGTATTTTTGGTGTAGCTAGGGCATAAATGAAACAGCTTTCCGGATACCTAAAGAGAATGGGTGTTTTCAGACGTGATGGGGTGGCTTCGCCCAGTCCCGAAAACAACCCAGAGATTCCCTGCCGGGATCACCCAGGCACAACAAACAGATGTGCCAGGGATCCCAGTGGGGAATCAGGGAGGGGGCAGGGCCACAAGGCGCAACGTGTGGTCGCACGGCCCCACCCCCTCCACGCCCCCATTGCCGCCCACCCTTTGGGGAGACGGGCGGGTGGCAAGGCCAATGCCACCGCAGCATTGGGCCAGTTTGAACACAGCCCAGAATCCCGCCAGGGATTCCGGGCCGTGATCGCCGGCCAGACGTTACTTTTTTGTTGTTCTGGCTGGGAATCACTTTCACCATGCTTCTGGGGATATTCGCGCCGGGAGCCCCAGAAGCGTGGTTGAAATTGACTCCATGTGGGCATTCAGCGTGGCAAACATCTGGCAGCCGCCGAACAGACGTGCAGGGCACAGTGACCACATGTAGGTATTCAGCATGGTTCACTATGATCTCGTCACATCTGAAAACACCCCCTATCTGAAGAATATGACTCAGTGTTTGGCGATCCAATATGGATTTTTCAGCTGTGTTGGATCACTGGACATTGATCCAATTTGTTCTTGAACTGTGTGTGATACCATTTTGCAGATGCACAGTAAAACAGAATATGGTTTGATGCATACACAAAAATGTATTATGTTGACTACTCATGGTCTCTGCACAGTTAGGGGCCAATCTGAATTTATGTTAAAATGAGGACCAGATCACAGCCGGTCTCTGTTTAAAAGGATGTTGAATGAGGCAGGCAGATCAGTTGAAGGCAGAATCCACCACAAAGATTTTTTTTCTCCAGTCCTAGGTATAGCCCCACTGCCCATTTTTAAAATTGCCAACATAGCCCACAGACTCAAAAAGGTTCCATGCTAGAGCTGAAATGGGTATTTAATAGGAATGGGCGAATGCGGTTCAGAAGTTTGGAGTTCGGCCCGAACTCAGCCTGTTCGGGCAACCGAACTGAACCGAACTTCCGGACACGAACTGGCCGAACCGAACTCAATCCGAACGTCGAAATGACCGAACAGTTTTGTCAGTTCAGATCGCGTTTGGGTGAGTTCGGGTGGCAAAAAAAGGTTCACTAGAAGGTCAAACATGACAGGGAGGGGTAGTACTAGTCACTGAGGAGCAGACTTCCAGGCATCATTTGCAAAAAATGAAACTATCTGCCTGCCTCCCCCCTTCCCAACACCTTCTGAGCTAGTCACTGTTCCTGAATAGCAGGCGTTGAGTAGGATTATTAGATTGCTTTAAGTTTCACTTCAGTTTTGTACTGAAATGAAACTTAAACCTTAAACTGAAACCTTGTGGTTGTGATTCCCCCCCTCATCCCATAGATAGATAGATAGATAGATAGATAGATAGATAGATAGATAGATAGGTTACGGATAGTAGTTGTAGGAGCTAGCTTAGTGATAGAGATAGTGTTAGTGATTTAGTTTTAGTGTTTGTAGGAGTAGGCCTGTGTACTTATTAGATAATCCATTTAGTTCATAGCATTTAGAATAGTTAATAGCAGTTAGATTTAGTGTAGATATATA
>QEPC01009343.1:2320418-2333050 GCA_003113815.1 Sphenodon punctatus | reverse complement strand
TGGTGATAACACACAACATATTATATGTGCCTGCCTGTGTGCCTCCCTGTACCTGCTGCTACTACCTGTCACATGATTTATCAATGATTGAATGTAGTGTGCCCAAACCAAGCACTAATTCTAGGGACATCATTCAACACCCATAGGCTGTCATTCCACTGTATCTGAGTCAGTCATGCACGCCCATCACAGGAACCATCAGGAGATTCTGGGACCATCATTCCGGTCACTGGGGGCTGTATTCCATTCCACTGCATCCAGAAGGCAGAAGCCTGTTGCCCACACGCCAGCCCGCCCCACCACCAAAACCTACACCTCCACACCTAACCGTGGATGCCCACTGAAGCTGCACAATGTTATAAACCACCCCTCCTACCACCCGCTACCAGCACCTGCTCCCCACTGCCAAGGAGCCAGTTTCACTTTGTCTCTGTCACACCCACACAAACACAAGCCCTGCACCTCCTAGGGTGCTGTCTGCAAGTTGAGACCCTGTGGCTGACACATCTTTGGGTTAATAACTATGCTACATGGGGTGGCAGGTGCTGCTGCAAGGGATCGACAAGCTGTATGAGATTCTGCTACCTGCCAGCCAGAACCTCAGCACAAAGGGATAAAAAAAAATTTGGACAGGTCAAACAAAGCTCATAACAAGAAATACTTTACAACTACTTTTATTATAACCATTTTAATAACATCAACAATGACAAAGCAACAGCAACAACATTAAATAAAACAAAAGCAAACATGGCAATGAAACTTAATAATAAACCTAAGAGTCTGTGACTCTGCTGCCACCGGGTCTATCCCCCAGAAATTGGGATAAGAGCAGGAGAGGTAGGGGCACTTCACAGGGCTGGGGGCCTTCGATCTCGTGCGTGCTCAGAACGCCATTTAGCATGGTGTGATCCAAGCCCTCTTGCATCGCCCTATGCCACCTAGAGAGTGCCTGGTGGTAGAGCTGCACACAGCGGAGCTCGGAGGAGACATACTGGGTGTATGACCCCATCTTCTGCCACTCCGCCTGGACCGCCTGCAGCTCATCCACCAGGGCCTTCTCCAGGTTGACAGAGGACAGCTGGGCCGCCTTAACATGGACCAGGGTGCACCGCTGCATCCTGTCCCGAAGGGCCTTGACCTCCGCATCCTCTGGGGGCATGGGGGTCTCCATATCAGGGCTGGAGGGGGAGGGAGGGGAAGGGCTTGTATGCCTCCTTTTTTGGGTTGCCTTCTCCCCCTTCTTCGGGCGCTGAGGCTCCACAGGTGCCACTTCAGACTCCTCCTCGCCCTCCCGCCTCACTCTCATATCATGCCGCTGCTCTATATGATTGATGAGCCCCGATGTGGTCCCCTCCCTCTGCCGGTGGACAACTTTACTGCAGATCTAAAAAGAGCAGAAAAATATAGGAACATAAGAAGTGTCATACTGTGTCAGACCAATGGTCTGTCAAGCCCTGCCTGCATTCTGTCTCCACAAGTGGGTGGACTGGGTGGCCATCCAATCTCTCTCTGCAGGGGACTTCCATCCCTAACAGGTCATAGAGCAATTAATTCCCTGTTGTTCCAGCACCCCGTGCCATACCTTGCATGTGGTGGGTCTGTTGCCCTTTTGATAGAACCTCCAGACATCCGATGACTGACGCCGAATATCTGGGGGTGTCACTGGCGATCTCCGCCTAGGTGTCCGGTGAGTCCTCCACCTTGACGTGGTCCTGGCAGCAGCAGCAGCAGCAGCAGCAGCAGCAGGGCTGTGGCCAGAATCCAATTCCTCTCTGAAATGGGAACACATAAGAACACCAAATAAATATCATGCATTTATGATGATGCCTCTAGTCCTCCCTCCTTGGAGTGCTAGTAAGGATTGCATCTATATATTTCATGCAAATCCTGCCCTCCCAGGGGTGCTAGCAGATGCTAGGGATTGCAACTAAGAAGGCCCTAGCTGGCATGTGTAAATCCTGCCCTCCTTGGGGTGCTACGGATGGCGATGGGAGATGGAACCCTGGCTGGAGGAAAGAGCCTGCCCTTAGTTGGGGGTGCATAGGGCTAGAAAGCAGAGACCCTTGCTAGCCTGGCACATGTTTGGGTGGGGTTGCTGCTCATGCCAAAGCCCCCCCCCACTACCCCTCTCTCTCTGTTGCAGCCATCCGCTGCCACGCGCTGATGCCCACTGTAGTGTTTGTGCCTGACTGATGCCCACCACCCATGCACCCACCCGCATGCCAGCGAGCTCTTTCCAATGGATAGAGCCTTTCTTGTCCTCAAAGTAAAAAAAAAGGTTTACAAACCTGGCAGCACCTCCAGAGCCCGCCGCTTCTTCCTCATCCGAGGAGTAAGACACCAGTGGTGCCACGGGAGGTGTAGTAGCCGGGGCAGTGGCCTCGACCGCTACCTCCTCCGCCGCCGCCTCAAGCGGCAGGTTGGCCCCCAGCCAGGGGATCAGCACCACAGCATGAGCCGTCTTCATTTAAAATTTTTTTTAAAAAAAACACTCGCACCCAAAGTCACCCACAACACACACCAACCACCCAAACACACAGCACAGCCAAACAACACAATCACATGCCAAAACACACAAACCGAGCAGCCACCGAGTCAAACACACACTCACTCGCCACACAGCTCCGCACGCACTCGAATTTCCGGTTTCCGGCACGCTTTCCAGCTCTCGTGTAATTTTTACGGCCAAATGGCCAAACGGCCGAACCGAACAGCCGAACTGAATGGCCAAACCCGAACATGGCGAACCGCCTGAATGGCCAAACCTGAACTCATGAACCGAACGTGGCCGAACTGAACGGCCGAACCCGAACCGCGGTCTGTTCGCCCATCCCTAATGAAAGGGCTGAAATGAGATTTTGCCATTCTTGAATATATTGTCAAGAATAGGCTTCTCAATGAGATTTTCTCATCTTGAGAATCTCATGAGAATCAGGCATTCTTGCGAGATTCTCATGAGATTTTTGACACCCTCAAAATAGCAACCAAAAAACAAACAAACGGTCTGTGCATATGCACAGCTATTCTGCACATGTGAAGACCATTTGGGGGGTATTTTTGAGGGTCACCAGGGTTGTGAGATTCTCGGAAGATTCTCATGTGAATTAATTTCATTCTCATTTCACCCCTACGTGATGAGACGTAATGCAAATGGCTGTGGTTTGTTGACTTAATGCTAGCCTATTAGGGAAATAATCCTGCTGTAACTCATGCCTTACCAGTACTCTGACACAAAACTCCATATTCTCCTGGTCCACCCAGTAGGAATTTTATGTACCATCAGCTCCATTCCAGCCACAGGCAGAGGCTCAAGGACTCTGAGATCCTAATTCTCTGGGCAGGCTGGACTGTTGTCTCTCCTGCAACAGCCCCACTCTCCCTGACAAGGCTAATGTAAACTACCTGGAGGAGGTGGTTGCCTGCTGGGATAATTGTAGCTGCATCAGACAGCAGTCCCCATGGACATGGCAGGGAGTACTGCCCCACTCCACGTGCTTTCCCTTAGTGTCAGCGAGGACAGAAAAGGTCATGAAATGAGAGTGCAGTGGAGTCCTAAGAGATTTGAAACCAGAAGGCCAAGCATAAGGATCCAGATTTTTTCTCTCTTTTGCAATCTCTTGATTTTTAAGCCAGTCTTTCAATTTGAGGGGAGGCTGACACATGACTGTTGAACATTTGAGGTTGGTAGTGGCACTACCACAAGGAGAAGGCTTCCGTGAGACTCATAGACAGAGAAAGGGGGCTAGAATTAAGAACAGGAAGCAGGTATCCCCATATACTTTGGGTGTCTCCATAGGTAAGTCATGGGGAGGCACAGGGGGTACATCCCCCCCCAATTTTCAGAAGCTCTATAGAACCCCTGTCCAGCCCACTGTTCAACCCCCACTCATGTGCCCCCCCACTATCAACAGTTACCAGTCACCTATTATGGGTGTCTCCTGATCCCAGCTTCCACACGAGCACCTTCTGTAAAGTGTGTCAATGCATAGCCTTTCCAACGCCTTTGCAAATAGCCTTTCCAGCTGTGCATAATTACCTTAATTAAAACTCCACCTCATCTCTCCTACATGAAAGGTTCACATAATCGCCATGTTAGTTTTAATGATCTGGTTAGCAGCAAGATTGGAGAGTTCTTCAGCCTCGGTCTGCTGCTGGGCTGGAATTGTAGGTACACAGGACAGAAAAGGGGAGGAGAATGGTCCTTCTGGAACCCCTTATGCTGCAGCAGGAATTGGGGATCTAGTCCTAGGTAGAGCAGGGGAATAGAAGAAGCCTATCCCACCCATCCTCTTCCAGGTACAAATCTTTGCTGCTGCTGCTGCTGTTACTGCTGTTGCTGCTGCTCTGCTGCTGCTGCTGATTGATTGATTGTCTGCCCTCCCAAGAGTGCTAAGAGGATCAGACCCTAAGCTGATCAGGAAATTAGAGCTAAACGGGTACCTGATTATTGGTAAATATACCTGCACCTTTGGTTACTTTTTCAGGTATCTTTCATGTACTCTTTGGGGATTAAAACTTGTGTTTAATTAGTTATATGTAAGGCACTCTGAGTGCCTTGGCAGGGGAGCACTATATAAAAATAAAGATGATGATGATGATGATGATCTGTACCTGAACACCTGTACTTGAAAACCTGTACTTGAAAAACAAAATTTTAGTTATCAATTTTCTGAGTAGCAAAATTTCCCCACAAACTGGAATAATACACCCCAAATTCCTGAAATCTGGGGCAAAATCCAGGACAGAATCAGGATGAAATTAGAATTTTGGTATACCAGCTTTAGGTATTTCGAGTACCCGATTGTAAACTGGTTCAGGTACTGAAAAGTACCCAAAATATTCTGTTTCATTTGGGTTCCAGAAATTGGATGGGTATACCTGGTTTTGCAGATACTCGTTCCAGATGTTATCAGGATGCTAGCCTTGTTGATTAGCAGTTAGTCACTAGTGTTAACAAAAATACTCCCTGAAAACACTGAATTGAATGAATTTGGAATATTTGCTTCTGCTCCAATGAAGCAGATACAAACCAATATTCATGTTCTGCGTCATTTGCAGATGCATGTACACATTTTGGCTATTTTGGTTACATTGGCTATTTCATTTTGGTATTTTTGGCTATTTTGATTACATTGTTTCCAATGGCTCAGGGCAGCTTTCAAACATATAAAACAGCATACAAAACATATGAAACAACAAAAAACTAACTTCCCAACAACCTTTTCCCTCACCCCTCTTCAACATCACCCCAACCCACCTTCACCACAAAATCCCTCACCAACCCTTATTCCCCCCATCATCGCCAAATATTTTTTGAAACAAAAAGGTTTTGCACCACCTCTTGAAGATACTTATATGGGCTCATATGAACCTCAAGGGGAAGGGAGTTCCACAGAACTGGGGCAGTGACCGAGAATGCCTTCCTGTGCACCCCTGTCTTGCGGACAAGAGCAGCAGATGGAACCTGCAAGACGTTACTCTTGGCTGACCTCATGGGAACATGGTAGGATAGGCAATTCTTCAGATATGTGAGGCCCACACCATATTGAGCTTTAAAGGTCAACATGGGGAAGTCACTCCACTCCCCCCAGCAACCACAGTATACCATATTATTGATCAGGGGAGGGGGAGCTCAGCCCAGGGGCAAAATGCAGACAGAGACTAGGGCTGCATTCCCACCTGATGTTCCGTGCTTGTTTTGGCTCCAGAAAACAATCTGAAAGCCAAAACATGCGTGGGATTTGTTGGGTGCAAACACCCACCCCACATGGCTTTGCTGGCAATCATCCAGGAGACTGCAGACCGGATTTCTCCACTCTGCAATCTCCTGGAGCTGGCGAAGCCACACGGGGGGTGGGGGGTGGGGTGGGGAGGGGGGGCGTTCTCTCCCAACAACCCCCACACATGTTTTGGCTTCCGGGTTCTTTCCCAGAGCCAAAACAATCGTGGACCATCAGGTGAAAATGAGTTATAGTTTTTATCTGACCCCTTTCCAGTTTCTAGATCTGACCCTTGTATCCAGTTCTTACCTCCACGCACTGGAAGGATCAGGGCCGGTGCAGCCATTAGGTGAACTAGGCAGCCGCCTAGGGTGCCAACTTGGTAGGGGCGCCACGCCGAGCCTGGGCTGCACACACCCACCTTCACCCGCCCCTCATCCTGACTCACAAGTTTAAGTAAAAAGTTCCCGGGCCCCATGACCCCACCCCCTTGGGGGCCCCACATACCTACCTCCTCCTATCATCTACTCCTGGACCTCCTCGGCTCTTTTCTGACAGGGCCTCAGGGTCCATGTGAGCTGTGCTGGCTCCTTCTCTCTCCCTCCCAGAAGTTGCATAAAAGCAACTTCCGGGAGGAAGAGCGCACAGTGTGTGGTGCAGGCGACAGAGGAGAGGTGCCGGTGGACTTACCTGCGTGCAGCTGAGGGGGTGCGGAGCGGAGCCTGCAGAGGAGCGATGGACTGACAGCGTCAGCCTGAGCACAACAGCAGGCAACGGCAGGCAAGTGGCAGCGCGTCGTCGTCGGAGCGGACTCGGCTTTGGGTGGCTGTCTGTGACTCGGCTATGGGCAGAGGAGAATGGGCCGAGCAGTGGCGGAGGACGGACGAGGAGTGGAGTGGTGGCAGCGGTCCAGCGGTGGAGCGAGAGCAGCAGCGAGGAGCAGAGCGGCAGCACTAGCAGAGGAGGCTGAGCAGCAGCAGAGGGGAGCAGCGACGTCAGGAGCAGCGGGTGGTGGTGCGGCAGAAGCGGTCACCCAGAGAGGCAGAGGGCAGAGGCTGAAGAGCAGAGGAGGAGGCTGGGGCCGGGCCCCATGTAAGTTCATCTTAGGGCCCGGGGGGGGGAGGGGAGGTTTTAGACCTAGACTGGGTGGTGGTGGCGGCGGGCTGCAGGGCCCAGCGAGGCCTACTAGCCGGTGACGTGGCTGGGGCCTGGTAGTGTGGGGCCCGGAGAGGCCTAGCTTAGTGGGCTGGTGGCTTGGACTGGGTGGGTAAGGCCGGGTGGTGGTGGCAGCAGGCTATGGGGCCTGGGGCCTACTAGGCCGGTGGCATGGTGAGGCCTGGTGGTGTGGGGTCCGGTGCGGCGAGGCCTAGCCTAGTGGGCTGGGCTTGGTGCTGGCTGGGGCCTGGTGTTGGCTGGGGCCTGGGGCTGGCTGGGGAGGTCTGGGGGGAGTCCATCACTGGCCCCACTGTGTCTCCCAATCTCCCATACCTCGGGGGGGCACGGCTGAAATTTCGCCTAGGGTGCCCGGTACCCTTGCACCGGCCCTGGGAAGGATGAGTGCAGGGGAATAGAGCAGATTTGAGGCCAGGCACACAAGGGCAGGGGATGGATCCATGGGCACAGATCCATAATCTGGACTCTCTTCTTCTTTTCTCCACTCTGCGCACACCTCTCAAACATCACTACCCCCAGCTTCTATGGATTGTAAAGAGACTCTTGGGAGGAAAATGTGCCCCCACTAGAGCTGAAATGGATACCTGATTTGGTACCCTTGGGTAATACCTGAGATACCATTTGAGTACCTGAAATCCCCAAATACTGACAACCGAAATACAACCCCCCCCTCCCCCCAATACTGATAACTGGTATATACTTACATACTGAAATTACCAGAAAAAAATGAAATAACACCCCATCAAAATCTGGGACCAAATTGTGATAAAATTGGTATTTTGGTATACCAGTTGTTGGGATTTTGGGTCCCAAATCGAAAATCAGTTCAGGTACAGAAAAGCACCCAAAATATTCATTTCAGTTTGGGTACCAAGAATGAGGATATTCATTCTGTTCAGTTTGGATAATGGAAAAGAGGATATTAATTGCAGCTTTAGTTCCCATCCCTGCTGTTAAACAGTATCGCCAGAGTAACCAAAATACCAAAATGAGGAGAGCCAAATAAGTACCTGAACAAATGGGTATACCCATCGACTTTCCAGTACCTGAATCGACTTGAAAATATTGGGTACTAACTGCGGTACCTGATGTCCCAAAATGCCCCAGAATGTTGCTTTCCGGTCTTAGATTATTAGTTTCTAGTATTTATTTTTCAGTTTTCAATCCTAATTTTTTTAGTTTTCTGTCCCAATTTACCAATCAGTAACCGAAAAATGGAAAAATTTGTACCAAGAATTAAAACCATATTAGTTATCTGAGTACCCAATTGGAGATCAGGCAGCCTGTTGAATATCCAAGATGGTATTATGGGTATCACCCACAGGTACCAAACTAGGTACCCATTTCAGCTCTAGAAAGGAGATAAGTGAAGGCAGTGAAGTAACCACATTTACTAAAATATCAAAATGAAAGAACCAAAATAACCAAAGTAACTGAATACTGAAAATAAAATAAACAAATATGCAAATATCATAATTGCGGTGAAGATGTATTTGGATATTTGTTTGTCTGGCTAGATAATTAAATAATCTTTGAGAATATGAAACCACACGTTCATTTCCACACTGCTAGTCACTTTGTAGCAGCATAGTCACAGAGGTGCCCTTCAAAAACCCACATTTGGGTTTTCATGTGAACGCCCAAACAAGGAATCAGCTTAATGTCAAATGTGAGTCAGTTGCTCCCTGAGAAACTGGAGCAATTGTCCATCTTTATGGCTTTACAAAAATAGGGGAATAAAGGCATGTGGAATAGGGGACCTCCATTATGCTTTAAGGAGCTGTAGGATTTGTAAATAGGGGACATCACTCATAGTCTCTGGGGCTTCAGGACTCGTAGATAAGAGATGTCTATTATGTTCTATAAAGCTGTGGGGAATCTGAAATAAAGGGCATCCATTGTCGTCTATTGAGCTTAATTTGGAGTAAATGGCATCCCTTCTACTGAGCTTAATTTGCACAAATCTCATGGAAATCTATGTAAGCTAATATAGTCAAATATATGCAAATTTGTAGTGTCCCATTTTCTCTCCTGGGACAGGTGACAATCCCACCTCTGGTGGGTCCAGAAGACATGACCCTATCTTCTTCCTCCTTCAGGGAGGTTCACACAGTAGCCCTGTTCCTTTTCCCGGCTGCCTTGAAAATTGCCTTATTGAATTTTTTTTTTTAAAGTAAACTGTGTTGGCCAGAATATCTAACAATCCTTTTTACACAGACCATGACTGGCAGGCTTGGAGAGTTTTTTAAAATGTATTTATTTAATTTTAAATCTTGACTCGGGGCTAAATGGAAATGTCTTCAGATTTTCAATCAGCGCTCGCGTTAACGTATTTGAAGTGCACAGTTTATAAACTGGTGACTTGACAAGTTTGGATCCCTGGGGGTGGTAATGAATGGCATTGCAGCTTCTTGGATCCCGAGGTGGGGTGACACAAATGCTACCAATGACCATTACCAAGGAGAAAACAGCAATCCAACGAAAAATGTTGAACTGGTCTCTCTCTCTCTCTCCTTCCTTTCATCTATCCCCTTCCTCCTCCTCCTCCTCTGTTATGTAACAGTTTGACCTGCTCAAGAGGCTGCGTGTGCCACCCCAGTACAATCCATTAAAAAGGATTTAAACCAAAGAGGAAAGCTTCTCCCAGCCTGAAGGCAAACCACTCACCCAGACCACCATGCCAGCAGCGATGAAGAATTAATAAGTAAATGTTTGCCTTTAACTGCTGCAGAAGGACTGTCAGAAGCAACCAGATGGAGAAAACAGCTTAAACTTTGCTTTCGGGTAGCCCTCGCTAATCACAGAGTAGCTTCTTCTGATTAGTTAAGGTCAAAGGAGAATCTTAATTGGGAAGGTGGACAGGGGAGATATTCAAAAGACCTTGTGGCCTCTGTTCTCCCTAAGATAGTTTTGAAATAGCATTAATACACTTAGAGCAACTTGATCAACTATGCACAAAATAACAAAGCTATTTGAATATCCTAGGCCAGAGGTGGGACACCTTTTCCCTCTTGCAGACCCCTCTGAAAATTATAGGGGTGTGCGTGTCATTTACGTTATTACAATAACGATAACGAAAATTGTCATTTTCATTTTTGTTATTGTAATAATGAAAACAACAACCGAGAATAGTGACAATGATAACAAAATGACAACCGAGAATACCGATAACGATACCGATACCAATATCGATATCAATATCAATACAAAAAATGATACCAAGACAATAACAAAAACGATAACAAGAAACAAAACCAACGATATCGTTATCGTTGTTATTATTAGTGCAGTGGTAGTGGGGTTTGGGAGGGAAAATGTGGAGAGGGGAGGAGGGAGCAGACATCTCGGAGTCTTAACAGGGTTGAACTCTTGAACTGTGTCTGTGTTGGGAGGGGCGAGCACTGAAACGAGAAACGAAATTCACAGAGAACCAAATCCAAACCCACCCACCCTGATTGGTTCTAGTATCCCATCCTTAGTACTCAACAATGTCTCAAGCAACATTTCGCTTCTTAATTTACCATCTTTCCTCTTACTGGGATCCTGTTTGCCACTTTGCCATTTACCACCTTGCCATCCATTTCAAACCTCAAGAGGTAATACCAAGGCAACACCACGTTTCTTGCACTCTATTTTCCCTTGCACTTCCTTGTCACTCGTTAACTGGTACACAGGTTCCTTTGCCTTTCTGCAATCCAGTTGCAGATTGGTCAAAGCAAAGGAACAACAACACAGAAAAACAATTCTGATTGGAGGCACTGGAGTGGAGGTTAAAGGGAATAGGGGAAGGTTAAAGGGAGGGTTAGTCAAATAGTGATTGGCTCAGGAAGGCGGAAAAACAAACAAGAAAATAAAACGATACCCTCAACAATGTGGTAAATAGTAAATGAAAATACCCAGAAAAGAGTAAGCGGAAAGTCAGTAACTTGGGATGGTATTTTGTGGTATTGCAAGAATCAAGAAATCACACTGGTATCAGGATATCAATCCTGGTTCCCAATTTGGCAAAATTATTTACGAGTAAAACTTTTGCTGCTTGCTTCAGCCCTAGTTTCATCATTTACCTCTTTTGGAGACATTTCGCTGTTGACTCTATTTAAAGTCTCCTCTGGGCTTGTGGGCTTAGAGAGCTTTTGGGGGATGAGTTTTCTAACCAGGTAGGATTTTTATTTTTATTTTTTGCTCCATCTCTCGCAGGTCTATTTTAAAGCTATTTTAGCAGTTGTGGAGAACTGTCAGATGTCAGATCAATCTGTTAAGTGTGGAATTTGCATGGCCTCTCACCCAATCAAAATGCAACTGGGGGTGATACATTTCATATGTAATCCCCATTTTGACTTCCTGACACCACTGGTGAATCCTGACAGGAATTAGGCTCTTCCTCAGATCTGCGCCTCTCCTGGGATCTCATTTCTCCAATTAGCCACAGGATGGGAATGATTGTGTGTGCTTGTATTTGTATTTGTGCGTGTGCATTCTCACAGCTCATGCCTTTGTACGCTACAGGCATCTTTTCCAAGCCAACACCATAAATCTTCCCCTTCTGACAGAGTGAGATTTACAGTTTAGCCACAGGGTCTCCCAGTGACTCCCAGGAAAGCTTCTCTGAGACATCTCCCCCTCCTCCCCTGATTGCAGCAAGCTTGGGTGAGATGGGGCATGTGGAAAGATAACCCCAGACCTGGTGTCTCTGGCATACTCTCAGTCTTGACTCTTCCATCTCCATTAGATCGAAACAAATAGTAGTCTTTTTTAATGGATTGGATATTACTAGCATTTTCTGATAGCCATTTGAATAAATGAGCACACCTGAAACAAAAAAAATGTCCACCTCCAGTGGGAGAGAGTTCTATAACTGTGGCGCATCCACCAAGAATGCTTCCCTGTATGCCCTTGCTGTGTGAACTTGATGGGCAGATGGTCGGAGCAAGAGGATGCTCCCAGCTGTCCTCTGAGGATGCAGTGGGACATGAAGCTGTTTCAGGCTTTATAGGTCAAAATTGGTTTGAATTGAGCCTGGAAAGCTATTGGCGCCCAATACCGACTCTGGAGCATTGGTGTAATGTGCTCCAGGCAACTCTTCCCCAGCAGAAGACAACTTGCCACGTTCTGCACCCATTGCAGCTTTCAAACTACCCTCAAGGTAGAGCATATTGCAGTAACCTAAAAACATAAGGACATAACAACATAAGAAGTGCCATACTGAGTCAGACCAATGGTCCATCAAGCCCAGCATCCTGTTCTCCGACAGTGGCCAATCTCGATCACATGGGAGAAAAACCAACAGTCACAATGGACAACCCATTCCCCGTTGTTCACTCCCAGCTCCCGACAGTAAGAAGTTCATCCTGTAAGCAACATTGGTTAATAGCCATCAATGTACATACTCTCCAATAACTTATCCAGGTCTTTTTAAAACCCAGTTATACTACTGACCTTGACAACGTCCTCTGGCAACAAATTCCATTGGTTAATTATGTGTTGAGTGAAAAAGTACTTCCTTTTATTTGATTTAAATCTGCAAGCAGCTAGTTCCATGGAGTGTCCCCTAGTTCTAGTACTATTTGAGAGGGTAAATTATTATTATTATTATTAACAAACATTTATATAGCACCAGCAGTGTACCTGGCACTTTACAAAGTAATAAAACAGACACGGTCCCTGCCCCTAGGGCTTACAATCTGAGAGACAGGAGCTGGGGGAGAGACTTAGGAAGGGGAACAGAGGGAGAGACAAGGG
>QEPC01009343.1:2304971-2318912 GCA_003113815.1 Sphenodon punctatus | reverse complement strand
GAAGTCAAGGCAGCGGGAGTAGACAACACGTTCAAGCAGCTTGGAAGCAAAAGGAAGGAGTGAGACAGGACGATAGCTAGAAGGGTCAGAGGGGTCAAGAGTGGACTTTTTGAGAATAACTGTTTCCTATCTACTCGTTCCATACCACTCAAGATTTTATAAACCTCTACCATGTACCCTCTCAGTTTTCTCTCCTCTAAGCTGAAGAGACCCAGCTTGTCAATTCTCTCTTTGTACGGAAACCATTCCATACCCTTCATCATTCCTGTTGCCTTTCTCTGTACCTTTTTTAGTTCAGCTGTCTTTTCTTGAGACGAGCCTTGAGATGTAATGGTATATCCTTGATATATACCAATACGTCTACTAGCCTTGAGATGTAATTGTATATAGTGTTATTATTATTCATTATTTGTATAGTATCAGTAATGTATCTGGCACTTTACAATCAGACCGATCCCTACCCCAAGGAGCTTACAATCTAGGAAAGATGAGACAGGGTAGACAAGGGACAGGGTCACATAGAGAGAGACAGCGATACATTCATGAAGATGAGAAGTTGCAGGTGCATGTTATCTAAAGATATGAAATGTAATGTAATATGTGCTGCTCTGGGGGGCGGAGGGTGTCTGCTCTTGTCCAGCACCACCTGGGTTGGGTTTACACAGACCTGGCAGCTGCTGTGGCATGCAGTCCACCCATGCAGAATTCCCCCCCCCCCCATCATAGACTTGTGGGCAGATCACCCAACGCTTTAGGTTGCTGCCTGAAACTCTGTGGTGTTTCCCGGGGCAACCGCCGGATAAGAGCGGAGCTGCAGTAATCATCCCCCAAGAAGATGAATGGCTGATCTACCTGGGCCTAGTTCCCTGGTTTGGGCAGCCTAGGGTGTTCTGGAGCACCACAAGTGGGGCTGTAGCAGAGCAGGGACAGCCTGCTCTGCCGGCACATCTGGCAGCCCACCTTTATATGAACAGGCTACCGGAGTGTGTGGCAGAATAGTAGCGGGGCTTCTGTCCATCTAAAAACAACCAAAGTGAACGAAATAGTCCATGCGATATTTGCTGTAGAAACTTGTTTCAGCTCTAACCTTCCTTTCATTTCCAGATGGCATCGGGTTTTAGTGGCAGATATCAGCCTTCTACCAACAGCTCACACTGTGGTAATAATGAGAGCCATTTAATGAAGGCTGAGTCAACACAAACATGCTTTCCCCCCAATGTATAAACACTTTCAATCCTTCTCTATGATCTTTCCTCCTCCCACTGAGTTTGGTGTAGGTGGAAAGAGTTGGATTGACATCTCTGAAAACTAGCATCCTGTGCTGATTTCCAAAATGGGAACATGAAGGGCAGTGCCAAAGAAAACACACACACACACACACACACACACGCACTGTAAAAACCCACATGCCAGCTTGCCATAAGCAAGTAAAGTAAACTTTGGGACCCAGCAAGTGGGTTTTTCTATCCCCTCCTGCCATGCTGAACCTGTGCCTCAGGGTTAGGACCAGTGCTGAAAAGTATGCCAAATTTATTATCCATCATTAATATCCGGTATTCTGGATAGTTTGGTGGTTATCCACAGTTACCACAGAGGTCAGCCAAACTGCAAGACAAGATATTTCCATTAACTGAGTTACCATTTACCAAGTTACCACATTTTTGTTTACCACCTGACCACCTGACAGGTAACAGGCCCCTCCGAGGGCCTGCCGAACCCAGATCTCCCCTCAGGGCTCGCCCCCTTTGTGGATGTGACGTTAACTGTAATTTCTGTTTCTATTACTAGATGGCATTGCGTTTGCGTCTAGTATTGCAGCAAGCCAAGCTGGAGGTCTCTCTGCTTTTATCCTCCTGCTTGGCTGTGTTGCTATCTCTGTAGCTCTTGAGGGAGCTATGTCGTTGCGAGTGTGCTAAACAATAAAATGGCTGCCTAGCAAACTGCTGTCCTGAGTGCCTTTCATGACACCTCCCAGTCCCATGCATTTGAGAATCTTGTGCCTCTTCCCTACTGGATGCACAGGCCCAAGGCAAGGAAGGTATAGCTAATTAGCTATAGTATTTATTTAGCCTAAAAACTCAGGGACAGTTTCAAGGAGTGCTGTAGCCGCCCTGCCCATGTAGCCTGTATAGACCTTGGTTTGCAGCACTACTGTGCTGGTTATCGCTCTGCTCTCTCGGGGAGTCACTGTCAGCCCTCCAGCCTAGCTTTCAGCAGACAGTGGGTGTTTTTACACACACGTTTCTCCTGGATGTCTGCTGTTACATCCTGAACTTTCTGTGCGTCTAAATCACTCACCCAGATCTTAAACATCCGGATCTTTGCACTTCTGCGTAGAACTTCTCCCAGAACTTTTGTGTCTAAAAAGTTCTCCTGGCAAACTGCTTTGCCAGGACTCGGTTTCCATGTCAGCCTGTCACGTCTACAGCTGCAGCTACTTTAGGCTGCCTCAGGGCAGGGTTTCTGTGAAGAATGCATCCAGGAACTTGCTCAGGTCAGTGTGTGTGTGAAAAATGAATCCAGAACTTACTTGTGGACTTGTAAACCCAGAAGAATGAAACATCCAGAACTTTAATGTGTGTGTAAAAATGCCCAGTGTGAGTAAGCCCTTTCCTGGTTTCCCCTCTGCCTCCTGCAACCCTTACCTTACATATAGCTTTGTTCCCTCCTAGCGCCTGCCCTTCCCCTCTGTCTCCTGCAACCCTTGCCCTACTCACACACAGCCCTGGTTCCTCCTAGAGCTTGCTTCTCCCTTTGCTTCCTGCACCCTTTCCTTTACTCCAAGTAGCCTCTGGCCTTCCCCTGGGTCACACCCCCATCTCTGAACCCTCAAGTCTTCTCTCTAGCCTTGCCTCAGGTCCTGCCTGATCCCTGCTGTCTTCTGGAACTTCTCCTCATACCCTAATGTTTTGTGAGCCGCCATGAGCTGCTCTCTGAGCAGAAGGGTGAGATTTAGAAATATAAGGAAATAAATAAATAAATTATAATAGCCTCTGAGCTAGCCACCTACATCCTGAGGGGGAAAGGATTGCCCCCCCCCCCCATACCACATAACCGAACCAGGGCTGGGGGGAGGGGAAGGTAGAAAAAATGGACAAATAGTAATTAAGCAGTAATTGGCAACCAGTAGTCCAGTTAACAGTAATTTAGTAGATGGCAAGGGAGAAATGCTAATTGAGTTAACTCAATATCCGCCATACACTAGCCAGATACCATTACCAGATATTGGCAGATACTAGTAGTAATGATGAATACTTGTTTCAGTTCTTGTTATGTCTCAGCACCGCAGTTGGGAATAGGCTCTTCTACTCCCCACATCAGCTGGTTGGCAGGAGAGCTCTATATGCAATAGGAAGGGACTCTGATCTACAATCTCTACCAATTAATTATTGTTATTATTATTATTATTGTGCCAGTAATGAGCCTAGCCCTAAACATTCATTACTTAAAGACAGAGAGACAAGGGTACATTCATGCCAATATAACTTAACCTGAAATGGAATGAGAAACTGCGTATAAGAGTATTTGTTTTCAGTTACAGATATAAGGAACTGCCTGACTGTGTCAGACCAATGGTCCATCTCAGCCTAGCATTGTCACAACATGACACGGCCTCTGACAGAGGCCTACACCAGGTTTGCTACCTTTGACCCTCCAGGAACCTCAACAGAAGCCTCACCCAGGAATGCTACTAGACATACTGAATTGCAGATGCCAGCGACTGAACTTAGAACCTTCTGCATGCAAAGCATGTGACCTACCACCTGACCCACTCCCAAAGAGTGTTCAGATACCCCAAAATGTGAAAAATACCCACAAATACTAAACCCATACCAGTTTCCATTCTAATAGTCATCTAAATATTCAAATGAATATCGGGACCCAAAATAACAGTAGTTTATTTGACTTAGGTGGTCAGTCACACTGTTTGAGTATAGATATTTTGTTTGGGATACTCCATCTTTCCACGTATTGTGGTCTTTTCAGCTCAGATATTTGGTTATTTATTATTATTATTATTATTATTTATATTTATATAGCACCAGAAGTGTACCTGGCGCTTTACAGAGAATAAAATAGACACGGTCCCTGCCCAAGAGCTACAATCTAAAGACAAGGGGAGGGGAGACGGGGAAGGGGGAACAGAGGGAGAGACAAGGAATGCAACATTCACGAGGATGCGAGAACTCAGGTACACGTTCTTGACTTGGTTACAGTAAATACTATAGGAGTTTGCAGATACAAGGTAGGGGATAATCCTGGATGGGGATGATTAGCAGGAGTTAGGAAATTACATTTCCGTATTCAACTGAATATGGAAATGTAATGACATAAATAACTTGGAGGGAGGGGTGAAAAACCAACACCCCACAAAAGAAATAGATATCTGAAATGGGGTAAACTAAGTCGACACAAGCAGCTGTTTCATATGAGAGGGCAGCCTGCAGGGAGTGAGAGGGCAGCCTGCAGGGATGAAACCATCTTCCTTGACCCCCCCCTGCTGTACAAACTGGTGACTGTCGGGGGTTGTGGGGGCGGGGGAACCAGGTGATGAGATCTGGAGGTTTTGGGATTCCCTCTCCTTCCCCCCCACCCTTGCGGGGGAAGGGCTTTAACGCAGCTGTGTCCAGGACGCTCCCCTTAACTTCGGGAACGGGCAGAGGCCGTGCCGGAGGCGCGTGCTGGGGGCACGTTCAAAGGGGCCTGCCCTTTGGCCGTGTCCTTCGGCTGGGCAATGAGGCGGAGGTGGAAATGTTTGGGGGTCCATGTATTTTTCTGGGGATAGCTGTGTGGGCTGAAGGAGAATGAGGTGGGACTAGCTCCTTCTTGTGAGAGAGGAAGGGAGCTGGTTGGTGTTCCCAGGTGGCAGCTGGGAATAGAGTGTGATGATGGTGGATTGGTTTTCAGCTGGTTTGTGGGGGGTTTTGTGGGACTGAGAAATTGTTTATTATGTATTGATTGTATTGTATCTGGGTTCCCTGCGTGGAGTTAAAAACCTGGAATTTGTATATTTTCCTTCTTATGTTGTAAGCCGCCTCGAATCGTTATCGAGAGAGAGCGGGGTATAAATTAAAGTGGAATGGAATGGAATGGAATGGAATATCTGCTTAGTTGGACCCGATTAAAAGAGGGCAAATCCATTGGAAAAAATCATTAGCTGTGGAGTTACATTTCACTGCTACAATCTAGAAGTCACTTTTTAACCCCATGTAGTCCTGGTTCTGCTGTACAGAACAAATAGGTCTGTCATTTAGTAGCATCTTGGACAGTTTCAGTTTTGGAACTCGGCAAAGGGAATTAATAGGAACTGGTTCAAAAATTGCTCCAATTCAGCCCCCAATACACCATCTAGTGCATTTGGTACTTCCAAGTCTGACTGCATGTATAAGGGATCAGAGTCCAGGGCATAGGCAGACTTGGATTTCAAGGGTGGGGGTGGGGTCAGAGCAAGGGTCCAAGGTTCAGAGCAGGGCACAGAGACAGGGAACAAGACAGTGAAAGCAGGTCAGATGATCCACTCAGCTTCCTGTGTGTGCAGATCTGCCTTATATTTGGCAGACAACCACTCAGGAAGCGGGGGGAGGGGAAGGGGGCATGGCTGTGACTGGCTGGAACAAGGAGGAGAGGGCATGCCAAGAGCTAATTCTCATGAGGGTGAAAAGGACTTAGACTGACTCATACGGTTGTGGTGGGACTGTGGCGCCAGACACTGCTCCATAAACTGCCCAGGATCAAGTGTTCAAGATCCAGTGACAGTCTGGGTGTCAATATGCGACATATCAGTGGGCGTTAGCAGGTGTGACAAAATTATGCTGTGGTCCCCTTTGACCCAACCTGGCCCAGACTTCACCTGCACATATTTGTAGGTGTTGCCAGATGTTGGCCCAGAATTGCCTCGGGCTGTGTCGGTGGTTAGCCCAGACTGTGACCCCCCCCGAAAGTCTCTGGGTCCCAGCCTGGGCTAAGGTCCACCCAACTGGGGCAAAGCAGGCCACAGTGGGATTTCATGTCTGTTGTGGCCTGCCATGGGGGGTGCAGCGTGGGGGCATTCATACATCTCCAGCACTGATGCCGGCATATTTGTTCGGCGGCCCAGACTATGTCTGTGGTGCTTTTCCTCCCTGTATCAGGCCGGGCCCCCACCAAGCTGGCATCACTTCTGTTAAGACCCAGTGTCTATAGAGTTTCTTTGTACTACAGGAGGAAGTGAACATGTCTTTACCATTTGGAGACACCTTATTCTCCAGTCTTCCATCCAATATGGTTTGACATCTTTCACTCCTTTTAGAATTCTAGATTCTCTCTCTCTCTCTCTCTCTCTCTCTCTCTCTCTCCCTGCAGTCTGGCCTCTTTCCTGGCTCATCAAGGCAGCCAGATGGTGTAATTTGTAGGTATCTCTGCAGAATTTACTTGCCTGACATGCCTGGACTGATCAAAGCCTTCACAGAAGCATCTGAACCTTCACTGAAGGGGGTCTGGGTAAAGTAACTGAATGAAATCAGTGAGGGAGAAGCACCAGCTACAGCCATTTAGTTCTGGAGACCTAAGGCCACAGCAGTCCAGCAGGGTCATCTGTGTGTGTGTGTGTGTGTGTGCATGTATGAGAGAGAGAGCGCTTTGATTGTAAGTGCCTAGATCAGGGCAGGGTGAGGACTGGGGAACTTCTTCCCTTTCAAGGGCCACTTTGAAAATTAGTACATGCTTAAAGGCTGTTTACAAGTTGAGGGCAGGTGTGCTTTAGGGATGTACTCAGGAAGAGCAGGGTCCAGACTATGGATCTTGTGTGCACACCCTCATCTCTGCTCCCTTAATCTAAGTTCAGTCTTTCAGTACAAGGTGGTAGGAACTGGATCCAGGAACTGGGAAGAGGTGCAATAAAAACTAGCTACACGCCATGTTGCCCCCCACCCCCAGGCTTGAGTTTCCCATCCCTGGCCTCCGTTGTAAACCCCTCTGGGAAGGGAGTGGGATCTGTCTTTAATCACAACTATTCAGTGCCTGGTGTGTTATTGGTGCGACAGATGCTTCATTTTATTATTATTATTATTATTATTATTATTAATTCGTTTTCATTACCTTATTTATTCATTTTCATTACCTTAATTACAAAAATGAATGCGGCTCTGGACTACTACTTATCATTACTATAGTGGTATTAGGTGTACACAGCCCTTTACAGTCACACATTTTCTAAGACTGACAAGGGTGAGGGGAACACAGGGAAAGATACACACACACATATTTCCATTTTACAGATAGGAAACTGAGGCCCAAGGCCACCCAGTGAGTTCCTGGCTAGGGTGGGATTCAAATGCTGTCTTCCCAGATCTAAGTCCAGCACCTTGTCCGCTATACCACATTGGCTCCATTCAGTTGTAAGATTAATGAAACAATATTAAACAGCACACCCCTAATTACTGAGCAGTTTATTATTTGGTTAACCATTTTGCCATGTCACCACATACTACCACAATGTACCATTTATAGTATTGTCGTTCACCATATTTCCGTTTACCCTATTGCCCATAATTTATTTTTGCCATTTATTCTCCCGACCAAACCTTGTTTCAGATTAGTAATAGTAACATTCAGTTACACGGTAATGAAGTAATACAGTAACAGTAATACAGTAAACTAGTTATTTCATTTGTCGATTAGCCATTACAATAATCGGTTAACAGCCGGATAGCCACCAAACTATCTGGAATGGTGATATTAACCATGGATAATAAATTTCCTATTTGTTTCAGCTCTATTCTTTATATACATATCCATAGCAACAATATTGTTCTTTATACTGTGCTTACATCATAACACCAAAAAGTCTTAGTTCTTTAATTCCAGAGTCTGGCCCTGATTCTAGGGTAAGTAAGTATATCTGTGCCTTTGGTGCCTTTAAATCTGGCCACCAACTCCCCTACAGCCATCCCACTCTATCAATAGTATGCTAAAGTCCATTCCCCTCATGTGAAAATGAAGCTATTGTCCATAAAGTCTTATCCAAAAAGCCCTTCCTGCGAGTTGTGGGATGTCAACCTTGTCCTGCAATGTTGACTGAATCTCCACTCTTCCTCGCAGCTTGGGTTTGCTTGCCAAGGTTTCAGCTTAAGTAACCCCGTAGCATCCGGCATTGAGGCTAGGCTTCTCCTTCCAGCCTCTTGTGAAGAGCCTATTCCTGGCGCTTCTCACTCCACCATTCTCCCTGACAGACTGAAAACCTGGCTCTTAAATACCCATAAGTCCTTTAGGTCTCTAGGCCTGATTGGTGTTTTGTGAGCTCCTTTACTGTGGAAGCACATGCACATTTTAGTACTGTTTTGCAGTGCGGTCCTATATTTATTATCTGCACCTACTCTTGTTTTGCGGGTGCTAATACACATCCTGTTACAAGGCTCATTGAGGATTCAACTTTTTTTGTTCATGGCCACTTACTTCAATGTTGGTTAATTTGACTTTGCCTACTCCAATCACCTTACCTCGCTAGACATTTTCCATTGGCTTAGATCAAAAGCAAACTGAATCAATTTTGTTTTGTGCTGTAGTATACACCATCAAAGACTGAATGATTGCGTATTGAACTAGAAAATTACCAAATACTGAACTGCTGACTACCCAATGGCCAAATAATGAATATAAAAACTGTGCACGAACTTCACAAACACACACAGAAATTTGAATTCACACACTTGAATTTGAGAAATTCATCAGATCCAGACTTTGACATGAATATTCATGCCAGTGCTAGTTTGAAGAGTTTGTTGGGAGAGGTGATTATACCATGGGGAGGGAGTAGTGCATGTATTTTGTACGTACTGATGTTTCAACATTTAGTTATTAGTCCCACATCCTAGAAGAAGACGAGCACACATGTTTGGGATTAAAATGGCTGCACTCTTTATTCAAATGCATTTAATTCAAATTTGGATAATCTGGGTATGGGCCCTGCCCAATCCCAGGCCAGTAGTGCGCTATAACCAAAGCAGTTTCAGGCGGCCTGCAGTACGCTCAGGTACCGCCCTCACTCAGTGGTCTATACTTTTGATCACTCTAACCCCGCCCCCCCAGCCATCCAGCTGTCTTGGAGAGGCGTGTTGGATTACCAGTAATGCCAGGTGACCAGCGGTAGTTCCGTGTGACTGTGGCCTGATATGCCCTCATGAACTGCCATCATTCTAGGCTCTCTAAACTAGGTCTATCTCCCCCAACTCCCCAGCCACCCAGCTGGGTTTGGAATGGAGGTTGATGAATGACCTTGAATTGGTGAGGAGGCCATCGTCCACCCGGGACTGTTCATGTCCTTGAGTGCAGAGTCAGCTGTACCCTCGGGTTGATGGCCATAACCTGGCCATGCTTGCACTTGATTCAGCCATTAAACCCCCATCTCATATGGCTTAACCATTCAATTTCTCTTTATTATTATTATTATTATAAACATTTATATAGCGCCAGTCGTGTGACCTGGTGCTGTACAGAACATAGAAATAGACGCGGTCCCTGCCGGTGGCTTACAATCTAAAAGACAAAGGGGGGGAGACAGGGAGAGGGGACAGTGGGAGAGACAGGGGAGAAGACAAACAAACATTCAAGCGGATGCGAAGTCTCAGGTGCGTATGCTTGGCTTGGTTACAAAGAGGTTGGTAGCAGCAGTCAGCAGAGGAGGGCCGACAGTAAGTGTACGGGGAAAGACTAGCAGGCATTGGGAAAGGCAGCAAGGAAAAGGTGGGTCTTGAGGAGGGATTTGAAGGAGCGGAGGGAGGAGGCAAGGCGGATGTGGGCAGGGAGGGAGTTCCAGGCATGGGGGGCAGCGAGGGAGAAGGGTCGAAGGCGGTTAGGTGAGCAGGAGAAACGAGGGAGAGTGAGGGAGGGGACAGAGGAAGAGCGGAGAGCGCGTGCAGGAGTGCGTAGGGAGATTAGGTCCGAGAGGTAAGGGGGAGCTTGGTTGTGGAGTGTTTTGAACGTGAATACCAGGAGTTTAAACAGGATACGTTCAGGAAGGGGGAGCCAGTGAAGAGAGAAGAGGAGAGGCTGCACATGGTCGAAGCGACGGGCAGAGTGAATGACCTTGGCAGCGGAGTTTTGGATTGCGATAAGGGGGGACAGGTGAGAGCGAGGGAGGCCAGCAAGGAGGAGGTTGCAGTAATCGAGGCGAGAGATAACCATGGCATGAACAAGGGTTTTGGCCGAGGAGGTAGAGAGAAAGGGGCGGATCCGAGCAATGTTATGGAGGGCGAATCGGCAGGATTTGGCAACAGAGTCAATGTAAGGTTTAAAAGAGAGGTGCGTGTCAAAGATGAAGCCCAAGCTGCGGGCTTGGAGAATGGGATGGATGGTGACCCCATCAATGCAGATGGTCAGGTTAGAGGGAGAGGAAGGGGAGGGAGGAAAAATGAGGAGTTTCTAAACTAACTGGACCCCTGCAAGAGTGGGACAAATTTAATACGTTTATTCCACCCACATTGAATGGCCCATCCAATTAGACTGCTATCTGTCAATGCACTGTGGCGAAGGCAAAAAAACCTGCTGGTCACCAAAGGCCAAATAGCGCCAGTAGAAAAATTCCTTCCTGGCCCCTTAAACTATACCTACAGCGCTATAAGTAGGGTGGGTGGGCGGGTGCTTTCTCTGTTCAGAACCAGCCTTGACCAGCAGCTGCCCCAGTGATACCTAAAATGGCAACCGCAAGTACCGCAATGCGATACCTGCTTCTCATGCCCAAACTGTTACCCCTGGCAACCGCTGTGGGGTGGCCCTGGCCTTGAATGCTTAGTGTCCTGGCTGCAACGTTCTCACTCTTTCTTTTAAGGGGGGGGTGGGAGAGACAAAGATCTCTGCCCCTCCCAGCACTGCTTGCAGTGGGCAGGGGTGCAAAGGGGATTGGTACTTTGAGATCTTTGGGAATTCTATTTGGTGGTTTAGTCTGTATTTGTGAATGCTGTTGGTCAATCTCTATAATATAACGCAACAGGAATCAGGAAAGTACTAAATAATGTAGAACCAAATAACCAAAGGAAACAAAAATCAATGAACTGTCAAGAACCAAAACACCAAAATAACAAAGTACTGAAGATGAATACCGAAATACTGAAGTGGGCAAGTTAATGAAGTAATGAATAATGAAATAACAAAGAAATGAAGAAGGAGATTTTGCTCTGCTGATGAAGATGAATTTGAATGTTTGTTCATGGGAATGAAGGTGTATGCAAGTTACATGGAAATTATTTATATGCAAATTATCTTAAAGATGCCTATTTGTTTCAGCCCCAGTTCTGGTTGGGTCTATCATGATAGTACCCAAGGGCTGTAAGAAGGTGTACTGGTAGCCACTCTTCTCCTTGCTGCTCTTAATATTGATTGTAAATCACTCACTTTCCAATACAACTTGAATGGGTAACGGAATTATTGTCTCTGGGTATTATTCAAATTTTCTGGCAACCCTTTGAACATTCTAATAATATCCACAACCGGAAAGGTACCCACTTCTCCATTTTCTGGGTATTTCATTTTGTTTGGGTTATTTGGGGTTTTCGGTCATTTTGTTATTTTGATCACATCATTTCCATCCATTGTGCATGTGTAATAGTGCTGCTAATATTACTGAAGTGACTGAAATGCTGCAATAACTGAAAAGAACCCTTAAAAAAAATCCAGCCTGAAATAAACAAAACCTCTGCCCAGAGCATATATCCGATTATTACTCAGACTTCCAATTTTGATTCAGGCAGGCCACATTTGATGAGTTTAGCCATTTTTAGGGTACTAATTTCACTTCTACTTCTCACCTCTCCCTTTCTTTCTTCTTCCTATCTTCCTCTTTTTCAAACTGGAAGGGGTATTCTCAGTTGAATAACTAAATCAGTACTGCCAGAGTGGAAACAACTGTTTTTACCAGACTGGAACCTCTTCCCTAGCTAGGCACCAATGTGAATGAAAACCTCTTGTGTGAAATGGGAAAGTGACCTCAAACCAGGAGCTGTCTGAAGTGAATGTTAAGAAACCCATTGCAGATAATCCCTTGCAGTATGTGCAGAGCTCAAGGGAACCCCTCTCCCCAGCTGTGATGTAGATATTCCAACTGAAGGCAGTTTCCAAGGTTTAAAAGAGTGTCACCTTCAATGGACAATCACCCTTTGATACCCCTAGTTGATGGTAGCTTCCTGTCAGCACAACATGAGCACGGGCTCCATCACTCTCTCTTATGTCCTCTGACAGCTTTTCAGAAGAAATTTACACAAGGAGGGATCAGAATATTATTTATCATCACAAACCTCTCCTGAGAGAATCCTGGGGAGCAATGAGCTGGGATCAGACATCTTTCAGAGTGTGCAGCGGAGCTTCTTTGCAATCTTTGCGATGTTCCAAAATCCTCGGGAGGAAGCAAGAGGAGTCTGCTTAACAAGAAAAGAGATGTGGCTGGGGTGTCGCCATTTAGGGTCAGATTTCAAAAGGGCTCAGTCACCCCAACTGGAACTTGATGTTGGAATGAGCTCAGCTCTCTGTTCCTTGAAGCGCTTCAGAATCTGTGCAATGGGATCCTCTGGCCTTTTATTCTGTTTGGAAACCAGATCTTTTTTTGATACCTAAATGGGAGTCAAGCTTTAAAGAAAATGTGCTGTTTGGTGCCATGGTGCTGTGGGGTCCTCTGAAAAACTGACCTAGAGGCAAGAAATTAGGTGAAAGAGGGAACCCGATGCCCCCAGAAGGCCCACTGCCTAATCCACAGAAGCCCCACCCCTGAATCTTCCCCCAATCAGAATCCTTCACCACCCCCAGGAGATTTCCACACTCCCATTGGAAGAAACAGGGAGAATTCCCTGCTGCCAAAGTCAAAAGGAATCCCTCATACCTCCTCCCTTTTAATGCATTTATTTATTTAATTAATTAAAATGTATATTTTAATTAATATACATTAATTAATATACCAAGCCAAGAACGTGTACCTAAGTTCTCGCATCCCCGTGAATGTTGCATCCCTTGTCTCTCCTTCTGTTCCCCCTTCCCTGTCTCCCCTCCCCCTGTCTTTAGATTGTAAGCTCTCGGCCAGGGACCGTGTCTATCTTGTTTCTTGTAAAGCACCAGGTACATTGCCTGTGCTATATAAATAATAATAATAATAATAAATAATATAATATGCCACCCTTCCCAGTGAGACTAAGGGCAGCTTACAGGATATAAAATCAGCATATCAAAGCAGCTAAAAATCCCCTTAAACCTCTACAACCCTTTCCACAATTCCCCATCTTGCCGAACCCTATCCCTGCCTGCCAAACAGCTGGCCAAACAAAAAGATCTTACATCATTTCTGGAAAATAAATTAGCAGGTTCAGACTTAGACAAATCTTCAAGGGGAGAAGGTTCTATAACTGTGCGGCAGCCACCGAGAATGCATCTCTGCACGCCCTTGTTGTAGAAAATTCATGGGAAGATGGTATATATGCAACAGGGCACTCTTGGCTAACCTCAGAGGGCATAAAGGAACATGAGGGAAGAAGTGGTATTTCACATACTGGGGGGCCAAGCTCTTTAGAGCTTTATAGGTCAAAACCACCAGCATCTTGAATTATGCTCAGAAAGCTATGGCAGCCAGTGCAGACTCTGGCGCACTGAGGTAATGTGCTTCCAGCAATCTGCCCCTGACAGAAGATGGGCCACTGCGTTCTGCACCAACTGCAGCTTGCTAACAGTCGTTAACAGCCATATATCCAAGGAGAGCTTGGCCCCAGAGGCAGAAGCTGCAGGGAGGATAGCCACCTACACCTGTGTGTTTTCCTGTCTCCTCCCCCAGGTAATTGCTTAAAGCAAAGGGCTGCACTGAGGGCGGGGTCCCAGGAGAGCTTGGCCCCAGAGGCAGAAGCTGCAGGGAGGATAGCCACCTACACCTGTGTGTTTTCCTGTCTCCTCCCCCGGGTAATTGCTTAAAGCAAAGGGCTGCACTGAGGGCGG
>QEPC01009343.1:2267622-2286619 GCA_003113815.1 Sphenodon punctatus | reverse complement strand
GGGGGGGGGGGGGGGGGGGGGGGGGGGGGGGGGGGGGGACCAAGCCAAAGACCCCAGCTCAACGTTATTATTTCTTTCCCCTTTATTTAGCAAAATGACGTCTTGGTGATGAAAATGCACAAAGCACTATTGCTCCTACTTTTAAGCATAGGTTTCCTGTGCTCCTTTTTGTGGAAGGGTCTAATTTTAAGGAAGCACTTTAGGATTTTAATAACGGAATTACATACTCTCCCCACAGGTCTTTAATCTCTTGGTGTTTATCCCATCAGCCATGTCTCCAGTGAGCCTTTAGCTCTAGCATGTTTGTCTATTAAATTAAGAGTATTTCAGATGAGGGGAAGCCATTTGCAAGGCAGTAAATCACAAGGCAATGGCATTCACTCAGCTCTCTCACTGCTGCATCACTCACTGGATTATACACTGTTCTAAATACTCAGTATATCACTCAGTTCTTCTACTTCCACCCCCGCCCCTCCGCCCCCATTCTGCCTGCACGATGCAGACCTCAGAGGGGCAGGCGACTCAAAAGAGACAGAGGGATAGATACCACAGACACATAACAAGGACGTCGGTGAGCATGTGGATGGTGGGATTGGCTTGATTTCAGCTGGGGTTTGAAAGAGAAAGAATAACGCTTCTGACATTTCCATGGAGCCTGAGGGTGTCAAAGTGCTCTGCAAACAATGACTAATTACACCCTGCAACAGCCCTGTGTTAGAGGCAAGAAAGAGATAAAGTTAATTCCACCCACCACTCAAATGAATCCCTCCGTGGGGTACAGCAGATGATGATGAGTGTCCCCCCCCCCCCAATAGCGTAGGGCAAAGAGCAAATAAGTAGCCTGTACTCCAACTATAGCTTTGTGGAGGACATGTTATGGGGTCTGCACACCACATTCTGAAACAGCATTAACACAGGTGCTGCCTGGCTGCTGGGGTGGAGCTACTGGGCTGCAATGCAGCAACTGTGGTCATAAAAGGCCCTGGGAGAAGGGTCAAGGAAGACCAACAGAGAGGTGGAAAGGAGGCCTGGGAATGAAGCTCCACAATATCTGCTGAAGAGAAGTTGCCAGGGAGAACACCCAACAGGCAAAGGGGACAAACTAGAGACTGAATTCCTCCTGCTCCCTCATCAGTCCCTGAATCTCAGATAGCAGCTGCTGGCCAAGCTGGTGCAACCTCCATTAAAGGGCTAGTAGCCTAAATGGCCTGCTCCCTAATACATGCTCTATGTGGGGCTATGCTTAATGACTGTTCAGAAGCTGCAGAGAATCACTGCAATCCACCAACGCTGCAGCGCATGGCAAGTGCCACATGTTTGTTGTGCATCGTCATGCTGCAGCGCTTCGCAGAGGCGCGATGGGGTCCCAGCGCACACAGAGGCTACTAGATTGGGTTGGAATGGAGCCTGGGTCCCCTGGCCTTCCCAAAGCCAGGTAAGGCCAACCTCTACAACAGTCAATTGAGCCCTGACACCATTCCGTGGGACTTGTGCAAGCCACAGGGTTCAGAGAGCACTGGTCTGGATGAACGCATCTGATTGCAGTGACCACTGTTGGTATGTACTATGCAGGGATGCCCAGAGTGGAACCCCTGCCATTGGCAGGTGGTTATGCAGATGTAGCTGTGCCTATAGGTGCCCACCTTCTCCAGGCAACTCAGGAGAAGATTTGGAGGGGAGAGTACGTGGACATATTTGATGCTACTCTTCAGTGACCCCATCCCTGACTCAGGTGCCAGGGATGGAGAAAAATAAAAATAAAAATTGAAGGCTCCCAAAGCCAACTGTAATTGGGCAAATTGGTTGGCTGCTTGTTTGATATTAATGGGGGTCATTTTCCAGGTATTCCAAGAGCGGGTCTCTGAGTTCATTAAATATCTAGATATTGTGCGATGGCTTTTGACACAGGAAACCCTGGGGCATGGCTGTGTTACAATGAGGCCTTCTGTAAGAGGGCTTCGATCACCCCAGGCCTGTGCTGGATTGTGCACGCCCAAGATCTGTGGTTTGAATGCATAAGTAGTGCTTCCAATGCTCCCAGGGCTGATAGCGGCCATGAACTACTGAAGGGTGGGGGGCCACAGCTAATGACCCCTTTTGATCAGAAGGGTGGTGTGGGGCCTCATGGGGTGCAACATGTTGGAGGTTTAATGGCCTGGGGAGCTGTTCCCAGTCAGCATACTGTTTTCGGCATGCGTGCTTGCACTGTGCTGGTAACCACGCCACCTACCTCTGCAATAGAGTACGGCAATCAAACCAAACGAACAAACACCAGAATGATGCCCAAGGAAAGCTGCCACAGGGAGGTGCTGTGCCTAGTGGAGGGAAGGACCCCAATGCTGGTGCATTTTGAGGTACTCTGTGAGGCACTTCAGGATTGCCCAGATCAGAGTGTCCTTGATTATGTTATTGTGGGTTTTAGGGATGGTTTCCAAATACCAGAAACTGGGGTAGGAGTTAAAGGATGGGTGCCAAATTTGAAATCTATTTTAGGCCTAGAGCAAGTGGTATGCAACAAGCTGCAGAAAGAGATCAGGGAAGGTGGAGTAGTTGGCCCCTTTGCTGAGTCTCCAGTGCCTGACCTCCACATGTCATATGTTCACAATCATCTCTGCCAAATATCAGAAAGATGTGATAAAGGGTCCCAATTTTATATGCCTGCACAGCATATGCAGAGAAGGAGCCTATGCCAGGGATTCTCTTGCATGCCACAGATCGGTTTGTGGTATAAGATCGGTTTGTGATGCCAATTGGCCAGCAGAAGTGTCAACCAAATATCCTAATTCTGTGCTGGGGCCATCCCAACATCTCTCCCCTACTTGTTAGTGGGAAGTCAGAAGCGTCTGTTTAGGAAAGAGCCAACAGAGATTATCTTATGTCCTCTGTCACAGTGCTGCAGGATGTGAATGTAATGATAATTGGCCAGCCTGGATGTGTAAACTATGTCTTCTGATTGCTGGGATGCTATCCCCAAAGTCCCAGATATGTCGCTTCTATGTCCACCTGAGTGCCGCCCTCCTATGCCCACCTCAAAGACACTACCGATTGGTCCTGTAAAGCTGGAAACATGCCGTAATTGGCCAGTGAATGTGTCTGTCAGTCTTTTGGGTTGCTCCACACCATCCTACAGCCTCACTCACCCTGCCATGCCGGGTGCCTGTCTCTGACTGGCACTGCATGTGCTGCTATTTATCTGAATAATGGTCTTCAAGGGGACAACTTCAATTGCTTATAAAATTGGGGCCCTTTATCAAATTGTCCTGTAGTTTGGCAGAGATGACAGAGAAGATATGTGATACTGTCCTGCAAAACGTCCTGTAAACAGAATTGAATATAAACATGTTACAGCTGGAAATATATTTTAAAGTTAATGTCTTATACCATCAGGACCCTTTATCCAATCTTTCTGTAAATTGTCAGAAGTGTTAAGATTTTGGAGAGACATCAGATTCACAGGTTTCGTGCAAATTGGATGGAAAATAAAGACGTTGTAGCCATGAATGTGTATGGAGCTTTTCTTAAAATCACAACATTCAACTGCTTCTAAAATTGGTTCCCTTTATCTAATCTTTTCAAAAACTGGTACACATAGTGCCCTCTATTGGGGGTACAATCTGCCCATATTTCATCAAAATTGAATAAGAAATAGAAATGTTATAGCCAGATATACATTTTTCAGTTTTTTTCCTTTATTTCAAAAACAAAATGTCATTTTCTCTTCTATTTTCATTATTATTATTTGTCATTTTCATTATTGTAATAAAAATAACAAAAATGACAATATTCATTATTGTTATTGTAATAATGGAAATGACATGCATACACCTCTAGTATCTGGCAACCACCTTCCTCACCATCACATTAGGCTAGCAAAAGAATTGAAGGAAAAGGAAGATTTGCGTATGTGAGCTAAATTCCTTTCACACTACAATAGTGTGAACTTTTGGTGGGAGAGGCTTTTGGAGGCCAAGCCACAGGTGCAATCTGATGCAGCTGGGGGGTCATGGCTTTGGCCTGTACTTCCGGGGCTGGTAATGCATGGCAACTTGGCCTGCACTTTGGTCCAAGACAGGCTTAACTCAGGATCTGACCTTCCTTGAGTTCTTTCCAATAGTGGTGGCAGTCCATCTTTGGGGTAGCGAATTCGCAAACAGATCAATCCTCTTCTGGTGTGACAAGTGTGTCTGTGCATATCATAAATACTTTGTCATCCAAGTCTACTAGGGTAATGAGACTGGTAAGGGATTTTGTGCTGCAGTGCCTGAAACTCAATATCATGTTCGTGGGGAGACATGTACCCAGGATTAACAATGGCATAGCCGATACATTATCTTGCCTTCAGATGGACCATTTCTGCTTGGTGGCCCTTGAGGCATTTGAGAACCCAAAGGTTCTGCCAGGAGACATCTGGAACCTTGGATCATAGACTTGTACGAGAGTAGCCTATGAAAGGGCATTTTCTGAATACCAAGTCTTTAGAGTAGAGCAGGGATGTCATAGGGGATTCCCGATTCCAGAGGCACACATTTTGCAGTTTTCCCTAGATCTACACAACAGGGGTTTAGCACCAAACACCATCGCCAGTAAATTGTCAGCCCTAACATTTATGAGTAACCCTCAGGCCACACCTTTTTTTTACCCCTGCCTGATAGAGAGTTGGTCTTCGAGCGTCCTCGAGTCTGCACCCTGACATTATTATGGTTCATTTGACCGAAAATAATTTACCTAAAGTTAAGGGAGTTCACCTGTTGTTTAAAATTAAGGAGGACTGGTGGTCTGCCCACCAGCTCTTCCCCAGCACTCAGTTTATATGGTCTGAGATGTTATATAGGATAGTTTGGCGCGATGTCTTACCCCTGGCAGCAGTGGACAGGGCCAGGGTAAAGATCAATAAAGAAAATGGCCATATTTGTCAGGACTCAAGAAGGGGAGTGCATTAACCATAGAACAATCCACTTCTCCCAACCTGACTGATATGGGGTAGGTGGAGTTCACCTCTCTAGGTCAGGGCTCGATCTTTATCTGGGAGAAATAAAGGAGAAGTTACAGAGGGTTTTGTTTTATTGAGTCTGGTGTTGCGGTGTGGAACTGCCAAGCAGGTGCTAGCAGTTCGCTGTGGCAGGGGTTCAGCTAGTTGTTGTTGAGTTTAGTTCAGTTTAAGCGATATATATTGAAGACATCTCCTTACGAGATGGGGCTGCTGACTACTCAAGAGCAAGGAGCTATACAAGGAAGTCAGCAGCCCAGCGGGGATGGGCAAATTTAACAGACAGGGACTGGTGCGGTTCCAATAGGATCCTTCCCACCTACTTCAAGTCACCAGAACAGATCAATAGCTCCAAGAAAAAGGTTCATGCAGCCACGGGGAAGGGGACTTAATAAACTCATGTTCAGCATAAGCATGAGAACGTATCAGACCACCCTCAGTTGTTAGTTAGACTGTTAACTGTTTGCAGGATCCCAGGAGTGGAAGGTGCCCTCCCCAGGCTATACCTGAATATATTGAATTGAATAAAGAGAAGAATAAATTCCCACACTTGTGTGAGAGTCTTCTTTTGGGGTGTGGGGACAAAACCCTTTGTTTTCAGAGAGTTTCGTAAACAATCTCTAATGTTTTTGTTTGTTTGTTTTCATTTTATTTTATTAAAAATAATAATTAAAAAACATTGTGCATGGCTACTGCACATGTGCAAACTGTCTGCCTGAAAAGGATGTGCTTGCCAGAATAGCCCCAGTGGCCGTTTTGTGCATTTGCAGGTTGGTTTTGTTAATTTCTTTTATCTTTTAAAAATATTTTTATAACAAAATGGACTCTTTGTTTGTTTTTGTCCATTTTTGTTACCTTTCTCATCTGTTTTCATATTTTAATTGCTAAAATGAATGGGGTGCCATTAGTTTTAGTTCTTAAAATGAGGACAGGAGGAGTATGATGCTTCTCTATATCACTTATGTGTATTTCTTTTTAATATATTGTGAGATTCCCTGAACCATTGATGAAAGGGTTGAGAGCTGAAATGGGTACCCACAAAAGCAGGCATACTCACTAAATTTCTGGTACATGAATTGAGTAAAAAAATTGGGTAAAAATCAGTACCTGATTTGGACTTGATTCGGGTACCTGATGTCCCGGAATGTCTCAGAATGTTGACTTCCTGTTCTGGAATATTGAATTTCAGCCTTGATTTTTCATCTTCCCATCCTAATTTTTCAGTTTTCCATCCCAATCTACCAATCAGTAACCAGAAAAAAAATGGTACTGGAAATTACCAGTTTTGGGGTCTCTGGGTATATGATGGGTGATTGGGTATCCGGCTACTGATCAGTAGCCTGTAAAATATGTGACAGGACTAAAAAGTGTGGGTATTCACTGCGGGTACCAAACTAGGAACCCATTTCAGCTCTAGGTGGGATATCAATCAATCAATCAATCGTCATCGTCATCGTCATCGTCATCGTCATCGTCATCGTCATCGTCATCGTCATCATCATCCCCTTTCTCGTGTTTGTTGATCTCTTCTCAATCTTTTCTAATTTTACTACATCTTCCTTAAAGCATGGTACCCTAGTAAAGGCCTAACCTATGCCAAGTACATTATTTCTCATGTCTTGGATATGGTGCCCCTGCTAATGCAGGCCCCAAGACAAGGTCTTTGGCTTTTTTACAACAGTATCACATTGCTGATTTATCTTCAATTTGCAACCTATCAGCAGTGCTGCTGCCTCTCTATTTAGCCCCCCATTTCAAGCACCGAAGGGTGCATTCTCAGGAGAAGACAGAGCAGCTGAACCTGTTTCCCTTGTATTTTTTAAGCTCTGTGTGACTAGATTATTTTGTAGGATGCCCTCCTTTTGATTCTCAAATAACCCACAAGTATTAGGGTGCCAACCAAGTTTTAACAATGCTGCTCACTCATTCCTTCCTCCATATTTCTCGTAATGTGGGATGGGACGCTTGCCATTTTAATTCACGTCACTTCATGCATAAGAAGTGCCCCTCAGTGGACCATGCAAAACCAGTCATGCAACATTGTGGGATCGCTAGCAGTGGTTGAGGAAATTCAAGGGGCAAAATTGCCAGTGTGGGAAGTGACATTTGAAAAATCTTAAAGCATGATAGTTATCTCCTGTGGGAAATTAAAAATGCAGGAGAAGAGACAGGTGTAAATGCCGCCTAAGTCATATTATGGATGGAATTAATTGCAGGCTTAACCCTGCTCCATTGTCATGATTGTAAGTGTTTGGGGTATATTTTCTACCCCAAGTGCATTGTTATGGTTTGGAGTGTAACTGCTATCCCATTCAAATATCCTTGTTTGTGGTAAACGTAGTTTGATTAAATTTCCCAGAGGTTTTGCCTGCATGTAAGGACCCTTGCAAGGTGGCTGTCTGTCCTGCAGTGCATGTGGAAGGGTGGTCAGAAGTCAAGTCATGGGGACTGGCACTATGGTGCCAACCTCCTCAAATATTTAACTGTGTGTTTGCAGGGCATGGCGTGTGTGGATATTGTGAAACACACTTACTACTATTGTGCGTAGTCACTCCCTAGGGCTTGTCTCTTTGGGTGGCCTCTCCCAAAGAGCCATTAAGAGTGCTTGAAGGACAGCAATGATTGTTTGAGCCATCAGCCAAGGTTGATAGATGTATTTACATGTGCCTTGGGGCACTTTTCTATATAGAAACACGTGGGGTGTATTTTTTTCTACACTATGCTCAACATTGGCTAGGGTAGAATATGTACCCCATTGGAAAATCAATGCATTTCTGGGGTAGTTTTTTCCCCCAGAAGCTGTTTTTTGCTTACAGAACGAAAACGGTAAATGGTAGGAAGGTGTACTTTGGGGACATTATTCATGGATGTGCCAATGACATTGTCCTTGAAAGGCAAAGTTGTAGAGCCATTACTTTTTGTTCTTTGTTTTTTTAAAAAAATACATAAGTGGCGAAGTAAAGATACCTCATGCGATAGAGCAGGGTTAAACTGTGGTTGAAGTTATTTGTCCTCATAATTTAGTGCCTTCAAAAATGAAGTCCCAGAGAGAGCTGGCCTGAAATTCTGGAGCTATATGAGCAGTAATGAAAATGATGCTAGGCATGTGCGAACAGAACTGAGTTCGGAAATTCGGTTCAGTTCGAAAATCGAGTTCGGTTCAGAAGTTCGGGTCAGTCGACTGAACTATTCGAGTTCGGTCCAAACTCCGAACTTCTGAACAGTGTTCGGAAATTCAAACCCCATTGAACTAAATGGAATATTATCTTATAGGGATGGGCGAACAGAACAGAGTTCAGAAATTCAGTTTGGTTTGGTTAGGAAATCGAGTTCGGTTCGGAAGTTCGGTTTGGTCAACCAAACTGGTCGAGTTCTGTCCGAACTCCGAATTTCCGAATCGCGTTTGCCCATCCCTGAATGATGCCAACAGGTTCGATCTCTGACTCTGCATTGACACTTGTGTTGACTTTGACGTCAACTTCCCTGTGGCATGATTTTGCCCATCTTCAAAATAGGGGTGATTTTTCTTACCAGCGTGACAGCAGAAGCTTAACTAATTTATGTTTTACAAAGTGCTTGGACTGCCTTGGGTGAAATTCGCTACCATGCTGGAAAGTGCTATTATCACACAGAAATGGCTACACAGGCATCAATGCTATTCCAGAATTCCTAGGAAGGGATTTTCCCTAGAAACTGAACTAGTGATTTTGGTTTTTTGTTTGGCTTTTAAACCACGGCTTGCCATCTGTGCTTTCTGGAGATCAGTTCAACTATTACCATCATACTAATCTGTTAGGAGAAGACAAAGCAATTCAGAGGTGTGGGGGGGATGAAAGATTGCTTTCAAATGCAAACAAACCAGAAAAAGTAGATAACTCGGGTCCTCTCCTTTTCTAGTGTAAATTAGTGTCACTCCATTGACTCCAATGATTTACATCCCAAAGGGTTCTGGCCCACTTTGTCAGTATAGCCAGCATTCTGTCATTTTGGGTGAATTCCTGTTTTGTGTTTACAGCCTATTCAGTGCGGCCCTTCACTGATCATGCTTCTATGGAAATAGACAATGCCTACATAGAGAGCATTGCTAAAATGGTTACAGATGTATATATATATAGCTGCATTTATTCTACAGTCATATTAATTAAATATCCCAGTACTGCTAATGCTGAGCCAACAAGTTAATTCCAGACAGATTCTATGACAGTTTGTAGCTAGGGTAAATAACACTGGTTAAGAGGCAAGGGGTGTGAGTCATGGTTCAGATTAATAGAAGAACCATGAGGATCCTGTGACCACCTTATAACTCTACAGTGGAGTCCTGGAACCCTGTGCTCCCTAATCAAGGGCAGTGTCCTCCTGGTTAAATCCTCTTCTACCCCATCCCTTGGCCCTACTGAAAAATACTGGTCTCCCAGTGGAGAAAGGGGTCAGGGGAGGGTGCTTGGCACTGTCCATCAGGGGTAGGAAACCTCCAGCTCATGGGCCCATTCCAATTCCTGGATATGACCAACAGAGAGAATCTCTGCCCTCTTGCACTAAGAGAGTGGGCTCATGGAAAGAGAGTGGAGATGAAGGCAGGCATTTGAAGACAGGGGATGAATGCTTGGTATAGATTCATAGTCTAAACTGGAGCTGAAATAGATAGGAAAAAAATGATCCACAGTTTATAACTGGTAGGGGTATGCATTTTGTTTTCATTATTACAATAACAAAAATGAACGTGTCATTTTAGTTTTCATTATTGTAATAATGAAAATTAAAATAATAATAACAAAAATGTTTTCATTATTTCCATGTTTTTGAAAAATGTGATATTTTTTAGCAATTTTTGGCAATTTCCAGTATTTCATTTCTTTTCTCGGCACACCACTAAAGATGGTATTTGGTAACTACCTGGTAACCACAGAGATTAACCACCAAACAGGAATACCAGATATTACCATTCACTGATTACCAATTACCATTTACCACTTTACTGCATAACCAAACACTCCAGATAGATGGAGTAAAAAAGAAGAAGGGGGTGTGGGAGGTCAAATGATAATGCAGTAAACAGTAATGCAGTAATTAGCTTAACTGGATAGTGAGCAAATACCAAATTGGACACCATGAATATCACGATAAAACCGGATAGTAGCCAATACTTGTTTCAGCTCTGCCTTCCCCCATCCTGAGCACACTGTTCCGGTTGCCATGTTAGGTGACTTATGTCATGGAGTTAGTGTGTATTCCTAAACTAACCAAGTCTATGTCTGTATATTTCTATTTGTGAACCTGCTCAGGCTGTGGGACTATATGCTTTCAATAAGTAAACAGCAACAACTTCTATCTGGCTTGTAGAGGTGGATGCAGTCATTATGTGGCTTGTGCACAGTGAGCTTTGCCTGTTCTATCTCTGTGCTCAGATGGTACAGGTGCTCATCTGCAGTGGCTCTGACCAGTACTTTTGTCCCACTTTGAATTGTGCATTCGTCTCCCTGGAAATGGATGGTGAGCCCCCACGCTGACAGGTGCCTCATGGATAGGAATTTCCCCTTCTAAGTTGGGCACATAGAGCACATCTTTCATGGGTATGATCAGTGTGACTCACTGTGACTGATTACAATACAGGAATCCTTGTCCAATTCCTTCTGCGTTGATGCTTCTCCCATCTGCAAGGCAGATCCTTTCTTTACCGCTCAGATCCAGCCCTGTGAAGAATCCTTTATCGCTAGTCATGTGGCTTGTTGGTCTACACACCAATTTTGGGATGAGCTCTCGTGCGTTACTCTTAGGGATGTGCAAACACTGGGGGTCAGGTGTTCAGGCCTTCGGGGTTCAGCCCCCCCAAAACAGTTTGGGTTCTGGCTGTTCAGCCCAAACCAGTTTGGGGGAGGCCAAACCCATTCGGGTGGGGGGCAGGGGACAGTGGGGAACCTGGTTTTCCCTCCCCCTGCTCCCCTCCAAGCTGTGTGGGCGGAAGGGGCACCGGGGCTCACCTACCTCCCCCCACCCTGCCCAACCTCGTGATTTATTTATTTTTTAAAACCACCACAGGGATCGCCCTACCTGGTGGTGCTGGGGTTCCGGCCCCAGGTCCGGTGGTGGAAGTGGCAACAGTGGCAGTAGCAGGTCCAGTGGTGCTCCAGAGCACTTCAGGCATCTACTAGGCCTTCAAGGTCACATGAGCCGAACTGAACTTTCAAACCAAACTCGATTTTCGAACTGAACCAAACCGAATTTCTGAACTCGGTTCTGTTCACTCATCCCTAGTCCTTTTTATGTTCGCCAATACCATGCAGCTGTGCCACTGCTTCCAACATGGCATTTATATGCTCCTGCATTTCATTTTCTTTGCCAAGTCTCATTTTGTATAGTTTCCTCAGTAGAAACAGTTTGCTATTAAGGCTAGTTCTCTCATGCAAGTTTTGCAATGCAATCCACATGCCTCTTGCTGTGGTCTCACTTTTTATATGGGTTAGCTGGTCATCTTCTAACAATAAACTTATTGTAGTCTTTGCTAACCTGTCCTTTTTATCCCATTCCTCATGATTTGCTGGTGGTCTGTTCATAGTAATCGCCATTCGCCTCCCATAGATTATCTTTAGACAGCACCATTTCCATTTTAAGCTTCCACAGTTGGTAGTTTACGTTCAGCTTTCCTACTAAAAGTCTGAGCTCTGAGCTGCTTGCCATATTTGCTTCCCTCCCTTTCCCCTTCTGTGATTTAGGCCTTCTTACTCACAGTCAGTAGGCCCCTCTGTCTGTGAGTTTTCTTTCACAGTCTGCACTCCTTCTGGGCTGCTTCTAGTCTTCAAAATTGCCTTGAAGATGTCCTGGGCCCATAACCTATTGTAGAGTTAGCTTTCTGTTCAATAACACACAGCAGAAGTTTCTTCAAAACAGAACTTTACTAAGANGATTTAGGCCTTCTTACTTCCCGTCAGTAGGCCTCTCTGTCTGGGAGTTTACTAAGAGCTCAGAAGACATGCTTCCATACTGTACAGACTGCATGGGACAAGATGGAGGACAGAGAGAGAAGAAGAGAGGGGACAAGGAGAAAAAAAACCTGTTTCTTTCCCTGACCCTCCCCGTATTGGACAAACCTCATATTGAGCTTTCAGGGCTTGCAATGGGCTTTTACTTGTGACTGTTGCACATTCCAACAAGGACAGCTAGTTTAGTTTATTTGCGGCCAAAGCCAAAAACACATAACACCAAAATCACAGTTGATCAATCCAAACAGAAGCTCGAAAACGCAAGTTAAAACATAACCCAAGTGCCAACCAATGCAGACTTGGCCCCCAAATTTACAAAGATCAGTAACACCATACAACAGAACAATAATACATACCTGGACAGGTAACCTTACAACATAGAGGATTGGAATTGCAAAACTAGATCTGCCAAGGCAAGGCAGAGCAAATGATGTTCAGTCCTGCCTGGGTATTTCTGCAGAAAGGGTGTCAAGAGTGCCACTTGACTCTTGTCGTATAGGTGGCAACTCCAAAGGAGATGCTGCGATGTTTCTACTGACTGGGCATCAAAAGGACAAAGCCTCTCAGAGAATTCTACTGCCCAGATACGCCCTTCCAGAAGGGCGGTGGGCAAGGCATTAAACCTGGCGCACATAAACAGATATTTGCCTCTAGGTGAAATGTCTGAGACCAAATAAGCAGCCATACCTGACCGAGGTGGGGGGAACAGGAGAAAGTCGCGAAGATGTGAACTCCTAATAGCCGCACATTCCTCCTGATAATCCTTATCCCTTAACCTTGTCAGAATTTCTTTCACTATGTGTGCCACCTCCCTGGCCACCCAATAATCCGGGTGGAACCCTAACTTCACCACACCCTTCTGCCATGAGCTCTTATACATGTCGGCTTTCCAATATTGGATCAACCTGTGATCAGATGACTTAGATAATTTGGCCCAGAATTTCAACACTGCAACCCACGCTGTCATAGGCCACCTCTTTTGTCCAACCTTCAGCCTAATGGCAGAGTGTGGAGTACCACGAGGCACCTTCAAAAGGTTTTGGAAAAAGAGGGCCTGGATACTATCCAGTCTCCTCGCTCTCAGAGGTAGGAGAGGCAACCATACTTCTGCCCCATACAGCACCTGCATTCGAATTTTGGCATTCACTACTTTTGTTGCAGGGACCACAGCTCTCCTGCCCGTCCTCCCAAATAACCTCAACAGCAAAAAAGTAGCTCCCCGTGCTGATGTCAAAGCGCCTTCCAGATCATTGCTCCAAACCCCCGTTAATTGAAAGAGAAGGCCCAGGTAGTGGAAGGATTTGACCTGCAATATGGCATGCTCTCCTATTTGCCATTTCCCTACCTTACCTGATTTCTGAGATTTCCTGACATTAATGGCCAGATCACTCTGACAACAGAAGTCGGAAAAACACTGTAACTGCCTCCTCAACCCCACCTTTGTTTGGGAAAGAATTACGATGTCATCCGCATATAGCAGACACCCAACTGGGTGATCTGCTATTTTAGGTGGAAAATGGGCAGGGGTGGCCAGCCTAGGCACCACACCATTTATAAATAGATTGAAACGGTTGGGTGCCAGCATGCAACCCTGTCTGACTCCCGCCTGAACGGGGATATCCTCTGTCAGACGGACCTCCGGATCCAGCTTGACTGCCAAAGAGTTGTTCCCATGTAGACGATGCACCAGAAAAAGCAATCTTTGCTTCACCCCTAAGGCATCTAGCCTCCCCCAAAGAATTCCCCTATTTACTAGAACAAAAGCTGATCGGAGGTCTAGGAAGGCCCCATAGAGTTTCCCATTTTTGTTCATATATTTTTCGATGAGGTCGTGTAAAATCAAGCAATGTTCTAGGATGGAGCGCCCCCTCTGAAACCCCGCCTGCTCAGGCCACAAAACCTCCTCCTTCTCCATCCAGGCATTTAATCTTGAGAGTAGCCACTTGCCATAGACCTTTGCAATGGTACACAGTAGGCTAATTGGCCTATAATTTGCAGGGTTACCACGGTCCCCCTTTTTAAAGATGGGTACCACTATGTGCCTGGCCCAGACAGGGGGGCAACACCCCCGTAGTGTTTATAACTGAGAACAGCTGAGCCAGTCTGGGTGCCCACCAGTCCAAAGAACCCTTAAGCAGCTCTATTGGGATCAAATCTGACCCTGTGGCCTTACCATTTTTAAAAGTACCTATAATATCTGCTACTTCCTCAGCCAAGATGGGAGGCCACAAATGAGCCAAAGTGGCATCCAAAGCAGCAGGAGGTATGTCACTCCCCATCCCTGCGGCCGCATAGAGGGAACAGAAATGAGCCACCTTGCCTGCCTCTGGAACGGCAACCAGAGCGGGGCCAGCCTTCTCTCTACCTACCTCGTTTACCAGGACCCAGAACTTCCTACTGTCGTGGCTATCTGCCGCAAGGACCAGTTTGTCCCAACAGCTCTCCCAATAAAGGAGTCTCTTTTGCTTAATGGTCTCTTTATAGAGTTTCTTCACTGCAAAATACTGAGGGGGTATCACCTTCAAATTGGCCCGCCTATAATCTTGATATAGTGCTACTATCTGCCCTCTAAGCTCCCAGCACTCCTGATCGTACCATGGTTTAGAGCGGGGTCTGCCACTCCACTGCCTGGGCGTACCCCTGCCCTTTGCAGCTAACAGCGTCCTGAGTTCCTGTATCAAGGCAGAGAAGGAATCAAGAACAGATTGATAAGAGCCTGCACTCCACTCAACCTGGAAAGATGTGTACACAAGACCAACCTCCTCCTGTGAGATATGCTCTGCCTTAAATGCCCTGTGGTATAGAGCCTTTGAAGTTCCCTGACCCTCTAACTTATCGGGGGGAGGGCTCGGCCGTGAAGCGGCCAATTCCAAAGTCAGGGGCAGATGATCACTCCCTTGGCAGCTGTCTACTTTAAAATATTTAATCAGGGGAGCTAAGTCCAAAGAAATAGTCACATAGTCCCCCACACTAGAGCCTGCTGGGCCCACATAGGTAAACTCCCCATACGGGTCCCCATACCCTGTACCATTCAAAATGAAAAGGGCCACCTCTATCAACAATTTGACTAATAGGGGACCTGCAGAGTTTACCGTCTCATTCTTAGACCTCCTACAGCCCTCCCATCTCCCTGCTAAATGAAACCCACAATAGGGGAGAAATATATCATCGTTTACACCAATGCAAGTGTTAAAATCACCCAGCAAGATTATCTTGGCATAAGGGTGAGTATCTATAGCATTCCTAACAGAGGGCCAAAAAAAGGAACTATAGTACTTTGCATTTGTTGGAGGTATGTACACATTAACTAAAATAAATTTGTGCCCTCCTAACAAAATGACCAGCAATAACAAACATGGTGACCTGGAGATAGTTTCCAGCACCTGGTACTGTAAGGACTTGGCTATAAGCTAAGCCAGGCCACCACTGGGCTGTCCCTGACTAAAGTGTCATACCGCCGGTAGCACATAACTATCAAAAGGTTCTAAGGAGAGCTGCGCAGTCACCCATGTCTCCTGTAGGGCTATAAGGTGGCAGGCACTAAGAAAGACTAGTGCCTCTGGTTGTCCCGCCAGTCTGTCCCAGCCTGCCACATTCCAGGGACAGATTTTGATAACCCTCTTGCACTGATTGGGTCAGGCCAACAGAATGCCCCCTGAAATGTCCCCCCTCACTGGGCCCTGGCTCTTACTACAAGTTCCTTCCTTAGTAATTGCCAATGCCAAATCCACTGTGTTTTCCCTCTTGGCCTGCAGTAATGAAGATGAAGTTTCCCGGTCTGCCTTTTCTGGTTCATCCATGTAGCCCAACACACCCAAATTCCCCATGTTGGCTAAATCAGAGAAGATGGAAGAAGCCAAATCCATGGCTTCTATGACTGGCGGGGAGGACAGAGAGACTGCCCGGGGTGGGGCACAAACAGAGACCCCTTGGGATTCCACACAATTGTCATCCATAGGGGTCTGTGGCATAGTCAACTGTGCTAACCTGACATTTATTGGGTCCTTCACTAGAGTATTGTCTGCTAATCCTGTTGACCTAAAATCTGCAGTGGCCACCTTGTCTGGCTGCAATGAGCCAGTTCGGGGCCCCCGCTTGGACTTTGGAAATAAAGGATATATAATTGGATTGTTTAAAACTTCCCCCAACGTAACCCCCCAAGAGGCAAATAAATCCACTCTAGAAAATAAATAAGAGACCATCTGACTTGAGCAGAAAAAGACTAACATTCTATGGCCCTCTCCTATAGGAGGAAGGATCTGAAAGGCCTGTATTTGGTGATAAGGAAAGTTGTAGGCTAAGATGGCAGAGAAATGATGACAAATATCCAACTTAGAGTGCCATCTGGGGAGAAAGCCATTGGGTAGGGGATGCACCATCAAAGAAATTGCAGATCTGTTTGGAACTAAGGACAAAGGAGGCATACAGCCGTCAATCCCCCCCACCCCCTCCAATGGGGTACGTTGACTGTTATGAGGGCCCCTACTTGCCCTACCCAGCCCTCCCTCTTCCTGTCCCAGAGTGTGGAGTATATCACACCTGGGACCAATATCCCTATTAACACTGGATACATAATTTACCAACAGCTGCAAATTCTTCCCCTGCTCCACCAAGTTCGACCCTATACCTTCCAACTGGAGATGCAGTCTCTTAACTAAATCCACAATTAGGATACATTGATCGCCCAATAGCTTATACAAAAGAGTATTAGTCGAAAGAGGGTCATTCAGGGGGGGCATCCTTGGAGGGTCTATCTCTTCCGGGCAGGCAAAGCAATTGGAGATAAGGGAGTCCTCCAAACTGTCACAATCCCTGTGGTGGCATATTCCAACCTGAGAGCCCCGTGGCAATGCAGAGCTATGGTTAGAATCCAGACCGCACACCTCCGGTTCCTTGAGAACAGATGGAAAAAACGAGTCCCGCTTCTTCTGTTTGGGTGAGGGAAGCCCATTAAGTCCTGTGGGGCAAGGTCTCTCACGTTTCCTGGACATGTTGTATAACTAGGACAATTGACAACCAGTGGCCCCATGACCTGCCAACGCCTAAGACCGTGCACACAAGGGCGTGCCCTTGCACGCGCAGCCCTTAGGCGCGACGCCCTCCAGTGCACGCCTGATGGCAAGCCGCAAGCGGAGTGCTGCCTTTTAAGCTCCCGGGGGTGGGGCCTCCCCTTACACAGCTGATGCCTTGCCGATTCAGGGGACGTCAAAATGAGTATCTCCCCTCTGTCCCATATCTCCGTATGCCTCCTTCACCAGAGGCCGGGGGGCGCACACAAAAACACCTGCCAGGAACTGTGGGGTGGGCAAGGGTCCCAGCAAAGCCCTCTCTCTCTCCAGGCAGATCTCACAGCCCGCTCACCAACAAGGACAGTGATCATACTAGCTCTGAGAAAAACTGGCTCCACCTTAACAGGGGGCCTTTATTAAACTGATCCAGATTTTCCAAAACAGGCCACCAGAAAGAGGGAGATGATTGGCCAGAGAGACTACAAGTCTGAAAGCCCAAGTGCTGGGAATGCAGAGACAGACTTATCTCACCTGGAAGAGGCAAGGAGCAAAAGGAAAGACTCACTTGGAAGACTAGACCCAGGACAGGAGCAATGAGCTGTATGTTGGGGGATGTAACCTTTGACTGTCGGGAGCTGGAAGTGAACAGTAGAGAGGAATGGATTATTCCATTATGATCTCTTGGGTACTTCTCCAAAACAACCAAGAGTGGCCACTGTCAGAGACAGGATGCTGGGCTCGATGGACCATTGGTCTGACCCAGTATGGCACTTTTAATATTTTTACGAATGTAAGTTGTTTGGTGCTAGTTTAACCACAAAGTAACAAGTCCCATGGGAAAGGGAGACTAATGTCTCAGAGCAGAACTGGGATGATTAGTGGATTTTGTTTTCGTGGATATTATTTGCAATGTTGGATAGCCCTCACATATCTATTTACTCAGGTATTCTGTTTCCCAGTCACTTTGTTAATTTCAGTTCAGTCATTCAGTTACTTTGTCTTAGATGATGTGCATGAACAATAGCACTAATAGTGCTGAAATGAAATACCTAAATAACTGAACCAAAACACTGAAAATGGCTATCAGTAACCAGGCAACTTCTACAGGGCACTGAGCTACTGCAAGAGCCAGACCTGTTTATAACACACAGGTACCACAGTCAGGTAGAAGATGAGAGTTCTCCCTCCTTTAAATCATTCAAGTCTACAATCCCCTTCACATGAGAAAGGCAAACCAAAATCAAACAACCAACGATTCCACATGACTTACCCCAGCTCTTGCTTCAAATGGAGTTTTTTCTGCTGTAGGGCCAGCTGATGAGGTTCTGTAACAAGACATCTTGGTCTTGATGTGGTTCACTGACCCCTTCAAACTGCTTCCCTGGCAGCTGTAGGAAAAAGCCTTGGTGTAGCTCCCAGTTTTCCTTGATTTGTGGCTACTTCTTAGGTTTTTCATAATCCTCTGGAACTCCCCCAAAAGCAAGTCCCAGGGTTTCAAATCAGAACCAATTTGATGTTCACTGAACCCACCAACCTGGTTCTTGCTCCTTCCTACTTGGTGGCGTACAGCAGACTGTCAGGAATCTAATAGGCATGGGTGAACGCGGTTCGGCAGTTCAGTGTTCGGCCCAAACTCGGCCTGTTCAGACTACCGAACGTGAACATGAACCTGAACGTGAACATACCGAACAGAACCAAACACCGAACGGTGAAATGGCGAAAATACCAAACAGAACCAAACACCGAACGGCAAAATGGCCGAATAGTTCGGTCAGTTCGGATTGTGTTTGGGTGGCAAAAAAAGGTTCACTGCAAGGTCAAACGTGACAGGGTGGGGTAGTACTAGTCACTGAGGAGCAGACCTCCAGGCATCAGGGGTGGAGAGGCTTGCAAGAAATGAAACTATATCTGTCTCCCCCCTTCCCAACACCTTCTGAGCTAGTCACTGTTCCTGAACAGCAGGCGTTGAGTAGGATTATTAGATTGCTTTAAGTTTCATTTCAGTTTTGTACTGAAATGAAACT
>QEPC01009343.1:2241309-2255677 GCA_003113815.1 Sphenodon punctatus | reverse complement strand
ACCAAGACAGCATTGGTGGCCTTGGTCGACAATCTCTGCCGGGAGATGGATGCAGGATGTTCAACATTTCTCATCCTGCTAGATCTCTCGGCGCTTTTGATACCGTGGACCATGGGCTGCTGCTGAGATGGCTGCGTGACCTGGGGGGTCTGAATGGGACTGTTCTGGAATGGTTCTGTTCATTCCTCTCGGGGAGAAGCCAGCGGGTGGTGTTGGGGGAGGAGACATCTTGCCCCCCCCACCTTATCATGTGGCGTTCCGCAGGGTTCCATTCTGTCTCCATTATTATTTAATGTATATATGCAGCTGCAGGGAGGGGGGTCGTGAGAGGGTTCAGGGTGCGTTGTCACCAATATGCTGATGATACTCAGCTGTACCTCTCTTTTTCAATGGACCCAGACCCTGCTATCTCAGTGCTATCCCAGTGTTTGGAGGCCGTGGCCAAGTGGATGTGGCAGAGCAGACTGAAGTTCAACCCCAATAAGACGGAGGTGATGTTGGTGGGGAGAGCAAGGGAGGTGTCGGCCCCCCTTATTGGGGGGGTTTGCCCTCCCATAACTCAACAGGTCCAGAGTCTGGGGGTGGTGCTGGACGCGGATCTCCGCCTGGAGCGGCAGGTGGAGGCAGTCGCAAAGGCTGCCTTTCGCCAGTTGCACCTGTTGCGGAGGCTGGGTCCGTTCGTCTCCGGCCCAGACCTGGCCTCCCTCATCCATGTCTTCGTCACCTCGAGGCTGGACTACTGCAACGCGCTCTACATGGGGCTTCCCTTGTGCCTGGTTCGGAGGCTGCAGCTAGTGCAGAATGCGGCGGCCCGTCTCCTTTCGGGGATGGGTCGTAGGGAGCACATAACACCTGTGCTCCGGGCTTTGCTCTGGTTGCCGATAGTGTGCCGAGCCAGGTTCAAGGTGTTGGTATTGGTTTACAAAGCCATGTATGATCTTGGCCCCTCATACCTCAGGGACCACCTCACCCTCCGTGCCCCGGGGTGGCTCCTTTGGTCTGCTGGGGGGTGCCTTCTTGGAGGCCCCACGTGTGAAGCAGGGGGCCACAGTGGAGAGGGCATTCTCGGTGGCCAGGCTGCATCTTTGGAACTCCCTACCGGAGGAAGCTCACCTGACCCCAAGACTTTTGGTATTCCGGCGAAGGTGTAAAACCTGACTGTTCGCCCAGGCCTTTGGGGAGGGGGGGAGGGTTTAATGGATTTTTACCTCCCCTACCCTATTGTTTAATGTATCCTGGGCCCTGTTTTTAATAACATAATATTTAATATTGTATGTTTATATGTTTTAAATTGTTTTATATTTATGTATTTTTATTGTTGGAAGCCGCCCCGAGCTGTGTTCAGGAGGGGCGGGATATACATTGAACAAATAAATAAATAAATATTATTATGTGCAGCCACATGGCCAATACATCCATACATATAAAACATATATCATATAATAAGAATATCATATATCTTACATTACGTGTATCCCCTACCCCGAACCACAAGTCAAGTTACATGCAGGGGGCTGGGTGGGGAGAGCAATTTTAGACGCACGGCAGAACATCTCTCAGCAAAGATGGCCACCTGTTTAGTCTGGTGGGAATCCCGGTCACCGAGGAGGAACACAAGTTGTCTGCTTATCATCCAACCCTCCCCCATACCTATGCCCGACCAAAGCCCAGGGCAAAGATGGTCATACAAGGGGCACCGCAAGAGATAATGGTCAAGGTCCTCTATTTCCTTCCCACATGGGCATCTCCTCTCCTCCAGTGGAGTCCCCTGAAATATCCCTAAGAGGACAGCTGTTTTTAGCGTATGTAGCCTGAGAGTGCTGAATCTATATTTCAGGCCGGGATCCATATGGGAATATAAATACATGGCTCCTGTCCGGGGGGGCATAATATATTTATAGAATGGTGCTAGCCTAGACACTGAGGTCGCAGCCCTAAGCTGTTGTCTATCCATGTTCAAAATGCATGACTTTACTATCCCTATGACTTGCCTACTAGTGGCATTCTGGAAAAAAGGTTCAGAGAAACCCAGCTGCGCCAACCGGCTAAGCACCCCCAAACACCAAGGGTCGTGCCCCACTTCCTTGGTGGCTTTTTCGACCCAGGTGCGCTCAAGAAGGGAGCCCTCTGGCGCATCATGCAATTTATCCCAGAATACCAGAAGTCTCATATCCACTAGAGCCGTCAAGGAGGGGCAGCCTATCTCCGTCAATACAATGGGGATACTTGTAGGCTGAGGGCATCTAAGTGTTCTCCTCCCAAATTGGGTAATAAGAGGCTGGAGAAGCCGTAGCACACCAATATCCATGAACTCCTTATCTTCCCCCCTCATCCTTCCTCTCCTTCCTCACTGTCAATAACTATTGATGGAGTCACCATCCTGCCTGTCCCCCAAGCCCGTAGCCTAGGCTTCATCTTTGACTCAGCCCTTTCTTTTAAACCCTACATTGACTCTGTTGCTAAATCCTGTCGCTTCTCCCTCCATAACATTGCTAAGATTCGCCCTTTTCTCTCTGTCTCGTCTGCCAAAACTCTTGTTCATGCTCTGGTCATCTCTCGCCTCGATTACTGTAACCTCCTTCTCACTGGCCTTCCCCGGTCTCACCTTTCTCCCCTCATCTCTGTCCAAAACTCTGCTGCCAGGGTCATCTACCTCGCCAGTCGCTTCGACCATGTGCAGCCCCTCCTCTCTTCGCTTCACTGGCTTCCCCTTCCTGAACGAATCCTGCACAAGCTCCTAGTCTTCACCTATAAAGCTCTTCACAACCTTGCTCCCCCCTACCTCTCTGCACTTATCGCCCTCCATACTCCAGCCCGTGCACTTCGCTCCTCCTCTGTCCCTTCTCTCACCCTTCCACGCCTTCCCTGCTCCCCTAAGCGCCTTCGTCCCTTCTCACTTGCTGCCCCCCATGCCTGGAACTCCCTCCCTGTCCACATCCGCCTTGCCCCCTCCCTTCATACCTTCAAATCTCTCCTTAAAACTCACCTCTTTCGCTCTGCTCTGTCTGACTCTTTATCCTGCTGAGCCACTATTCCTATACCTACGATCGGTTTACCCTTATCCTTGCAACATGGACCTGCCTGCTGTCATTCTCATCGTAACCAAGCCAAGTACGTGCACTTGAGACCTCGCATCTTCATGAATGTTAGACCCCTTGTCTCTCCCTCTGTTCCCCTTCCTAAGTCTCTCCCCCAGTTCCTGTCTCTCAGATTGTAAGCCCTAGGGGCAGGGACCCTGTCTATTTTATTACTTTGTAAAGTGCCAGGTACACTGCTGGAGCTATATAAATGTTTGTTAATAATAATAATAATAATAAATCCATTCCCCAAACATGGGACCCATACAGGAGGTGTGACAGCACCTTTGCCTCAAAGTTCCATCGGGCCACCTTAACTGATGTCTGACCATGCGAGTAAAAAAAATGTGTGATGGCCACAGCCTCCAAACATACCACTTCCCTGGTAGCCCAGGCCTGGGGTTGCCAGGAACAGGTCTCCGCCATCCTAAGCCCCAGATACTTATAGTATCGGACCTGTACTAGGTGGTGCCCTCGAAGAGACCAGCAATACTCCTTATGTCGAGCGCCAACCACCATGATCTTCATTTTCCCATAGTTTATTTTAAGATGTTTCAAATTACACCTATCCTCAAAATCTCGCAGTGCTCTTAGGAGCCCCACCCTTGAGAGAGAGAGACAAGAATGGCATCATCCGCATGCATCAAAAGGAACAACTTTAGACTACCAATAGTAGGCGGATGATACCTTGCCACATCTCCATGCTCAGCTATCAATGAATTGACATATATATTAAAAAGCAGGGGAGCAAGCAGCCTAACTCCCCTGAAAGTTTGAACATAATCTGACAATCCTCCTTCTGGGGACAATGAATTAAGACTAGAGCTGAAATGGTTAGCAAAAAATGCTCACCTTTTTCTCTCACATGTTTTGGAGCAGGATGTAGCCGACCCAAATGACATTCAAGCAACATTTGAGCAACCAATTCTTCACAATTTCAGGTCATTTGGTTTGGTTCCTTCATTTCATTTATTTCCAGTCATTTTCACCAGAGACAATGAATACGGATGAGATAAAAATGAAAACAAGCCGACCAAAATGAACAGAATAAGTGAAATAAATGAAATGAACGAAGTGAACCAAAAAGATGGAAATGGATAATCGACTGAGTAGTGTTCACTGCTCAGTTTGTTTGTTTTGTGTTGGATTGTTCAGATTCAATGGGTTTCCTTGTTATGGAACCTACTCGTTTCAGCTCTAAGACCACTAAGGAGAAAGGGACCCAGGACCAGACCAGGCCAAGAGCTGCACTTGAACAGCCCAAGAAAGGCAAATGGCTGCAGAGCCACAGTTTGCCCTGACCTATAGCTTGGATACCAAATGTCTGGAAACTGCCTGGAATCTGTTTATTCTTTGGAGTTCTAGGGAGCTAGGGGGGTGTCTATTGTATTGAATGCTATGGATTTGTAGGTATCTGTCCTAGGGGACTCTATGAGGTTGGAGCGGGGCGGGGAGTGTTCTGTTCTATGAGACTGTGGGGTATGAAGTTCCATGGAGCTTTGAAGTGTCTGCTCTGTGGAGTTGTGGGGTTTCTTTGAGGTACTGTGGGGTTTTTTTGATCTATGAGGTTGGGGCAAGTCTCTTTTATGAAGTTGGGAGGAGGAGTGCTACAAAGTTTGGAAACCAGGGAATTCTTTTGCCCAGTTTCAATGTTATTTAAAATTGGCAATAAATTACATAAATAAACACATACAAATCAGCACTGTCCAGTTTTGTTTGTCTTTTTTATGTTTATTGTTTTCCTGGCAACACTATGAAAGGATCAGTTTCTTTGGAGTCCTTGTTGCACAGTTAACTGTATAACTATTATGAAGTAGGATGCTATGGAATCATGCATCAAGGCCTATCAACATGACTAGCCTATTAGCTATGGGGTTATACAGCACAGAGATACCTACTTGGATTTTTGATACTATAGGACAAGCAGAAAACAACTATGACATAGATTGTGAATGTTCTGGAATCCTGGCAAAAATCGCGGTGAGGTTGCACAAAAATATTAAAACCTTGCCTTGACGTGAGAGCATGGAATAACATTGCATTTATGCTTAGGAGTCCTCTTGCAGGATGATGTCAGCAAAGGTAGGGCTGGTTTGAAACAGCCTAGCTGATTTCATAGAAAACGTCTGTGAAATTGAAATGGTTCATGGTATTTCAACCAGAATTCTGTTTGAAATAAATTCCTCATGCAATTCCAATAGACAATATGTACACAGAAAATGCCCACCAGCAGTTCTGTGCATGCGCTTGCCAAAAATAATTTCAATTTGTCTGATCCAAATTTTGTCCAATCTGAATTTCAGTCAGACTGATTGAACTGCTCAGTTCTGTTAAATAGAAATTGGGTGGAATTTTGGTTTCAGGCCCAATCAAAAAGCTGTTGTAATGGATGTTCTGATAATAACTTGGAGAAGTCCTTATAGGGGGAGCGTCAGCACAGCTGGGGTGATAGGATGATTGCACTTGGGTGACACAATAATGGAGGATTAAAAGTTCACTAAAGAGAGAGCACTCAGGGGACAGACATTATATGAGGCTCTGAATTCTCGCTCATCTTGTGTCCTGCAACCATAGCGATACCTTTCTCCAGTTCTGTCTACTGCATAATATGACTGAGCCCTTGTCAAGGTCCTCTACAGTACAGAGTTCTCCTGAAAGCTGACAGACCAATAGATGGTCCATAGTCTGTGATTCTCCACAGTGACCGTGGCTCTGAAATAATAGACATTCGTTATGATGCAGAGGCCCTTTTACACAAGATGCTTCCATGCATGGACACCCATTGTCCACACGGGGGAGCATCCCGTGTAAACGTGGAGGTTTGTGGGTGTGCGCTCCCATGACCAACGCATCCTCACCCACCCCTTACGCATGGTGCAACTGATGAAAACGCAGGTTGCTCCACGCGTGGGGGATGGGAATGCATCCATCTGCACCCACACCCCTGCGGCATCCTTGCAGCGGTGTGTACACAAACCGACCCACACACACACACACACACCAGTGGTGGCCTGTGTAAAAAAGGCCATAGAGTTGTAGGGTTCTGAGAGGGCCAGTGTAGTCTAGCAGATACAATGTTGGGCTTAGATGTAGGAGACCAGGGTTCAAATCTGGTCTTACCCATGAACTCACTTGGTAGCCTTGGGCAAGTTGCTATCTCTCAGCCTCAGTTCCACATCTGTAAAATGGGAATAGCAATCTCATCTACCTCATGGGGCAGTTGTGAGGTAGGCTGGCCATACCTCCCCTTTAAAAGAGGGCACTTATGAAATGTACATGGTGCAGGGCTGCACTGGAACCAATGCAGCTGGCGATGTACCTGGCGCTTTACAGAGAATAAGATAGACACAGAGCTTGCAATCTAAAGAGCCAAAATTTTGGGAGTGCTAGTGAGTTTCCATTGGTACTTTGTCAATTTCCAGTGATTCTGCACTTGCTGCCATTTTTGTTTCACTTTCTGGGACTTTTCCGTCACTTTCCTGGACTTTTCCATCGCTTTCTGGGACATTTACAACAGTTTTATGACAGTTGTATGACACTTTTGGTAATTTCCAACACTTCCCCATTGCTTAGCTGGCAAGTTTTCATCACCACAGCTTCTGGGGGTGCACACAGGGCACACACTGGGGGGAGGAGGGGGATAGGGCCAGCCCGTGGCAGCCCTGTTCAACATGCAAAAAGTATTGGGAAATGGTAAAAAACAGCAGGAAATCCAGAGCAACCATAATGTAGAGTGAGATGAACACAGAAAACTGAAGAGGCAAGGGGGAGAGGATGGGAGGCACAAAGTATGTTTTTATGTATGTGGTTTGGGGGCGGGGGGGGGATTAAACAAGAGGAATGTAAGGTGCAATCAAAACGTTTTGAGAACCACTAGTATTGAGCTTCACTAAAGCTTTGTGATTCCATCCAGGATCCACTCATTTACACCAAGCTGAGAATCTGTGCTTTACCATGCCAGTGCAATTGACCAGGGAAGGGATGTGCGCTTCATCAGTTCTTGCAACCGTCAGCCCTAGCAGGAAGCAGGCAGCAGTGCTCAGCATTTCCCAATGAAGGAGACAGACCTTCAGGCAGAAAAAAGAAGAAAAAAGTTGATCCGCCAAAGGACTGAAGTCAGGGCTCAGTGAGGAAGAGCTATTAATTATAATCCCGGCACTTGCCCAAGTGCTGCGGGTTGTTTTCAAGTCACAGGTCTTGCAAGTTAAAGGAGGGACGCCTTCCACCCTGTCTTGGATTTGGGAATAGAGACGTACCCACTCAGAGCAATGTTAGTATCAAAGTGGCATGGGGCACTGGGTGAATATTGTGTGGCTCTATGGCTATGAGGAGAAGGACGTCCTTGCAGGATGTGAGGGGAATGCTTGACAACACCATCCAATCTACCTAATCACCACAAGGAGGCAGGCAGACAAAGGCAAGAGTGATTAAATACAGAGTATATCAGTGGGAGGGGATGCTTCTCTGAGTGCAGGAGGGTTCCCTGCATAGTGATCTGTCATTTCCCTCTTTTCATACGTGCCCCGTCTCAGCTGCCTCTTGCTAGTTACTTTTTTCATCCTACGGTTTGTAGCTAGGGCTTCTTCGTGGAGTAGGTAGCTTCCCACTGGCAATTCACACCAGCCACATAGGACTGCTTGTCCTACATGCTTTTATGCAAAGTGGTGATTGCATGCATGTTACCTCTGTCTAGGTGGACGTACAGGTCTATAAATGCAAAAATAGAGCTGAAGCAGGTAGAAGAATGAATGGTTGGGGGGGGGGGGGCATGTTCCACAACTTCGGGTAGGCTGTAGTCAACCCAAAGGACATTTGTCACAAGATTGAAGCAACCGAGGTTTCACAATTTTTGATATTTTGGTCATTTTTGTTTGTTTCTGCTTATTTGGGGCTTTGTTCATTTCCAGTTTCATTCATTTCAGGTTTTCACTGCTCCTTCCACTAGTAACAATGGGTGATTTCAGACGTTACGATATCACAGTGAACCACGCTCAATTCCGCGTGGTGGCTGTGATCGCGTAACGTCTGTTGGGGGAAACTGATGTTTCCCCCCAGATGTTACCACGGCTTGGGATTGCATTCGACATGTGAGTGGCCGAAGCGGTCGAATGCAATCCCATGCTGGGGTGAACCCCGGTGTCTCATCTGGTCGGGCGCCACGGCCCGGGATCACCGGTGGGACCCCGGGCCGTGGCGAATCCGGCCCCACGCGGCGGCCGCATTGGCCCCGGCGCCCGCCCGTCTCCCCAGAGGGCGGGCAGCGGGGAGCGTGGAGGGGGCGGGGCCGTGCGGCTGCACGTTGTGCCATGCGGCCCCGCCCCCTCCCCAATTCCCCGCCGGGATCCCCCGGGCATGTCTGTTGCGGCGTGATGGGGTGATCCCGGCGGGGAAGGAATTCGGTGATTTCGGTACGGGGCCAATGGGCCCCGTAACGTCTGAAATCACCCAATGAGAAATGGGTGGGTTAAAAACTGGAACCAGACAAACAAACAGGAACAAATGACCAAATAGAATGGACCAAATGAAATGACTGAATTGACCAAACAAAACAAATGAATGGCACAAAAAGACAAACATGGGTAAACAAAGATCAGTTGGATAGAGTTCAGTACACATTTAGCTCATTTCAGTTCTGATCATTCAGATTGGATGGATTTGCCCATTTTGGTGGGTACTCATTTCAGCTGTCCATAGATGCATGTGAATGCCTGCATCTTTCCTTATATTGGAACTCCAACATGTGAGCATATATATGGTCACTGCATTATTCACACATACTGTGCCATAGATTCTCATAATTGAGGTCTACCCCATGGCATTATAAATGTGTGACTGACTCTGAACATTTTGATTTGCAAGTGTATTTATATTTTCATGAAAGCACATGGGCTGGATATTAGAAGCTCATATAGTCCATCATGATACTGGACATTATAAATGTATGGGAGATGGATGATGAATACATGTACAGTTAGGTATTTGGGTTGGGTACATGAGCTCTTGCATGTGGTTGTTGCTTATGTACATGTATTGCAGGTGAAGTCAGTTTGTTTGTGCATTTGCATTCCTATTATTGGGATATTTATGTGCAGCCTGGTAAACATGTATGTTCTGCTGCACTTCTTTAGTTTAGCTGTGGGAGCCCTCTTGCAATATCTACCACCGCACCCGGACCAGAAAACACAGACACACCGAAAGGCATTCTGAGTGGCTTCCTCATAGCTTTGGAACTCCATTCCCTTGAAGGTCTATCAAAGCCTAAGCAACTTCAGAAAGCAACGCAAGTTCTACTTATTTGGTTAGGCTTCTGGTGGGGAGGGATAAGGGTTGGGGGGGAAGCAGGTTTGATATGGTTTTGAAAAGAAATTGTATATAGTTCATTTTTAATGGGTTTATGTTTTTGTATATTTTTAGGGCTGAAACTTGCCTTCACTGTTCTTGAAAAATCTTGTTGAGATTCAGGTACTTGACAAGATTTTCAAGAACAAGAAACAAGATTTTTGAGGACAAACAATTTTCACAGGATTCTTGAGAGTAAAAAAATGTCTGTGCATGTGCAAAATGGCAGCCACAGCTGTTCTGCACATGTGTCCCCAAGAGGCCATTTTGCGCATGTTTTAGGGTTTCCAGAATCTCGAAAACCTCCTAAAATGCTTTGTGCATACACAAAATGGCCACCGGGGGCATACATTTGCAGAATGGTCATGGTTGCCATTTTGCACATGTGCAGAGCATTTGGTGGTTTTTTTCCCCGAGAATCATGCGAGACAGAACAGGTACTCACTGGAGATGAAACGGGTACCTAATTTGGTACCCATGGGTAATATTTGCATTTTCAAGTGCTATACTGAGTATTCAATGGACTATGCAATCAGTGATCAGGTACTGGATATTTTTTTAAAAAATACAATTTCTGGTACTGATTTTTCTGGCTACTGATTGAGAAATTAGTACAGAAAACCAAAAATCGGTATGGAAAATGGAAAAATCAGGATTGGAAGTCAGTATTCTGGAACCAAAGGTCAATTACGTAAGCTGCCCCGAGCTGCCATGAGGCTGGATGGGGCAGGGTAGAAATAAATAAATTAATAAACATTCTAGGACTGGATCTCAACATTCCTGGACATTCCAAGACACCAGCTACTTGAACTGGGTCTAGGGCTGAAACGAGCCCCCTTTAAAATCTCACGCTAATGTGTGAGATTTGAGACAAGGGGGCGAGAACTCAGGTGCTCTTGCCCCCCTATTGTGAATCTCACAAATTATTGTGGGGGGAATAGGGGGGTGGAGGTGATCCGAGGAAGGCAAGCCCTCTGACCACCTGCAGGGGAGGGAGGAGGCAACCAAGAAAGGATTGAAAATCTACTTGAAAATCCAGGAAAGGGGGGGGGGGAATGTCCCCTCCTGCGCCTGTCTGCACCGCTGTAGGATTCCTGGCTCCAGTTCAAAAATAAGAACAAAAAAAAACAAACCTGGAGCATGCACAGAGCAATGCTCCAGCCCTGGGCACCCTTTTCAAAGATGGCACCAGCAGGGTCAAGCTGTTGTTCTGCACATGCTCCCTGTAGGCACCCTTTTCAAAGATGGCACCTCCAGGGCTTAGCATGTGCAGAACAGCTGCTTCACCCTGCTGTCACCATCTTTGAAAAGGGCATCCAGGGATGGAGCATTCCTCTGAGCATACGTCAGGTTTTGTTTTGATTTTTTCTTCTTTTTGAACTTGAGCCCGGAAGCCCAACAGTGTGGCAAGGAGCATTGGGACCCCCGTCCCCCTGCACAGTGGTGCAGAGTGGTGCGGTTAGGAGAGGCACGGGCATGGGAAAAAACCCATGGACTCCAGAGGGAGGTAAGTAAATCTTCAATCCTTTCCTGCTTGACCCCTCCCTCCCCCATCCAGCTGCACGGGCCCCTGAGATGCTATGGGGGCTTGTCTTGCCCCCTGCTCACCTCCAGGTGCCCCCCTGACCCCCCCCGCCCCTCGAAGTTCGCTGGTTCTCAGCAAGAAGGTGGGGTTTCTCATTTCACCTCATCTCGAGGTGAAATGGGGGACATCCCCCTTCTCTCAGAGAACCGGCGAGACCAGAGAGATGAGTTTCAGCCCTAACTTGGTCAAAATCAGGTATTTCTTTATGCCCAATATTTTTTAGTTCATTCAGGTACCCGAAATTTGACTGGTATTAGGGATGTGTGAACAGAATGCAGTTCAGATGTTCGGCTTTTCGGTTCAGAAACCGAGTTTGGGTTCGGTCATTTGGTTCGGGAACCAAGTTCAGGTTTGGTTGTTAGGTTTGGCGGAGTTCGTTTCGGCCAAACATTCAGAAATCGATATCAATATCGGTACTGATATCGATACCGATTTTGAAGATTTTATTTTCGGTCTCGGTATCGTTTGGCCCTGAGACACTTACGTTTGTTATTTGTATGTCTTGTTATATTGTTAATGTTTGTTTTTTAAAAAGTTATTATAAAATTATATCTGTTACCAGCTGAGTTTGACCTGCCAATCTTTTGCCCCTCTGTGCTACTTCTGGCAGGTGGCAGAATCTAATTATATGTTTATATATACAGCTTGTCAAATCCCTACCTGACAGCAGCAGCACATGTAGTGTACTAGCCTCAAGATATGCCAGCAGGGTCTCAACATGAAGACAGTCCCCCCAGGAGGACTGCTTGGGATCACATCAATAATGGGGGACATTGGTGGCCCTGGAGGAACATCATGTCTCCAAAAATCAGGCCTGTGGAGTTTGGGGTGTGATGATGGGTTCTGGCTGCTGCTGCATGCTGCCACTCCACTGGCCCGGCCCCCGCCACCTCTACCACGTGCCCCATTGCTCACCTTACGGGCAGCAGACCGGCCTCTCCTACTTCCCTTCTTGATGTCAATAGCGCGGCCTCGGCCCGAGTTATCTAGTGCAGAGCCCCGCACCCAGGTTAAGCCCCTGATGGTCATCCGCAGGGGTGATTACAAACTGTAAGTCAGGGGTTTGGGGGAGCTCTGGGACGGGGAAGGTTGGCTCAGCCATCCCCCACCAAGTAGACGTGCCATCAGGCACTTGCCGGCGGCAGCGAGCCAAAGGGCAGCGTCCCCTTGGGGGCCTTTGGGGCTGTAGGGGGTGGTAGTGGGGGATTGTCCTGTTTGCATACCACTATATCTGGATGTTAAGCTGTCTACTCCTTAAATTCTGGTCTTAAGTTGCCCAATAAGAGTAAAGAGGTGGTCAGAGTAGGGGGCACCTCTCGGGGGTGAAACTGGGACAGGAATTATCTCTTGCTAGCTAGCTGAAGGCCGGTTACCTCTGGATTTGTAAGTAGGGTATTCCCTGCCTTACCTGAGCTTCCAGTAGCCTTGGGCTATTTGTAGAAGCAGGAGTTATGACATGAAGGAGGAAACAGCAGGGTATGTTGACGAGAGCGCAGGTCCGTGCAACACAACTCAGTCTGGATGATTTTGTGACAACTGTTGGTTTACGGCCAGGCTTAGAGCTGACCCCAACATCTGATGTAGCTCCACAAGTGGCAGATCTACTTGGTAGCCCCAAAAACAATGTGGAGTGTGGAACTTCCTCAATCTCCCTTGGCCATGACTCTCCCCTATCAGTTGAAGAGAGAGGAGGGTCTCCTTACACATCACCCTTCCAGAAAGCAGTTGGGGATGCATCATTATTGGACCTACTGAGCAGACAGTGTTACCTAATTGGTGATTTGGTGGCCAAGCTTAGTGCCCAGCTGACAGATTTTCATGATCAGCTTGGCAGGCAGGCCCAGCGGCTTGATGGTCTGATGGCTCTTTTGGGGTCCTGTAGAGAGGAGATTTGTAGGATTGGACATTCTAATTTACCTCGTAGTGCTGTAGCTTCCACTCAAACACCAACACAGGACTATCTGGGCTGTTTGTCAGAGATCCAGTCCTCGGGGGTGGTAGACCTTAGGAGGTCAAAACAGGATATACTTACTGGTAGGAGGGAGGCACCACTTCAACTTGATGATGCAGCTGTGGCCCTTAGTATTAAGGCCCTCCCATCTGGGGTTTTGCCAAAATGGAACTCTAAGCAGAACATTTCCTGGCATCTTTCAAGTATTTTGGGCTACCCTCTTCCTTATAGACAGTTTATACGTTTTGTTCTCCTTCCATCCCCCCCTGAGAATCAAAGAGTGGTGCTTTTCTTTAACTCCTCTGATATAGTAAACAATTTACTGACCCATGTTGAATTATTTAGATCCTGGGGTGTTTACTTATCCAGAGTATATTCTGACCCGGTGGTGTGCCCATTATTATCTGCCAATGTAATTGGCAGAGTGGCTAGGGGGGGTAATAACAGCAAGGCCCTTAAATCCCCTTTGCTCTTGAGACAGAAGTCTGCAGGCCTCTAACCCTAATTTCCTTGATTTGCCTAAGCGCACTTTTTGTGCGTCCCCCCTAGGATCTATTAACACCCGACTGAGGGCGCTGGCCAGGGGAAAGGAGGATTGTGACCCCTATGTCATCTGCGACCCCCTGCCCAATAAAACTAGTGATTCTGGTGCGACTCCTACCTTTGGGGTATGTCAGACACATTCGGAGGCCTCAGGCCTTGAAGTTAGCCTGGAAGCCGGAGTTGGCCAGAATACTCTCCCCATGACCAGTGTCTTACCAGAACTATTAGATCATGCGGGAGGAAGGGATTGTCAGGTGGACAAGGATTGGACAGTCATCAGGAAACCAACAGGTCCCAGTTATAATCTGGGCAGGCCATCTTTGTTGTTAGTAGACAGCTCAGCGAGTGGGAAATGTGATCCCGTGACTATGCAGAGGCTGGATTCAAATCTGAGTTCCAATACATGACTATTGGGCAAGGATTATCACAAAGGACTCCGGCTATGCTCATGGAACATAGCCGGATGGGAGAGACAGGGAGGAAGCGGAGCGTTTATTCCAGTCCCAGGCATGTCAGATAATCCTAATACAAGAAACATGGGCTAGGGTACATCTGGAATTGGAGGGCTATGTGTCATATGAAGTCCCGGCCATTAGTTATAATGCCAGAGGCAGGGCCTGTGGAGGATTGGACTGTCTGCTTCAGGAAAACCTGGAGCTGAGGGAGTTCAAGCTCATTCAAGTACCACAAATAGCATTGGGATTCTCCGTTAAGTTTGGCCCTAGTACTTTGATCATCCTCTCAATCTATATTCCCCCCTCCAATGCTAACTCCTACAGGGACTCGATGTGGTGTGATCTGGAGACTCTGTTGGAGGAGTTAATGTATATCCATCCTGAAGGCCTTTTTTGCATTATGGGAGACTTTAACGCA
>QEPC01009343.1:2206077-2239008 GCA_003113815.1 Sphenodon punctatus | reverse complement strand
ACACAAGGTTTCAGTTTATGGTTTAAGTTTCATTTCATTACAAAACTGAAATGAAACTTAAAGCAATCTAAAAATCCTACTCAATGCCTGCTGTTCAGGAACAGTGACTAGCTCAGAAGGTGTTGGGCGGGGGGGGCAGATAATTAGTTTTGTTTCTTGCAAGCCTCTCTCCACCCCTGGTGCCCGGAAGTCTGCTCCTCAGTGACTACACCTCCCTATCATGTTTGACCTTCCAGTGAACCTTTTTTTGCCACCCGAACTCATCCGAACGCGATCTGAACTTACCGAACTGTTCGGCCATTCGCCGTTCGGTGTTCAGATTGTTTGGTTTGCTCACGTTCGTGTTCGTGTTCGGTCACCCGAACAGTTCGAGTTCGGGCCAAACTCCAAACTTCTGAACCGCGTTCTCCCATCCCTTTAATCTAATATTATATATATCTACACTAAATCTAACTGCTATTAACTATTCTAAAACCTATGGAACTAAATGGAATATCTAATAACACAAAGGCCTAGTCCTACAAACACACTATAAAACTGAATCACTACACACTATCTCTATCTATCTCTATAACTAAGCTAACTAACTCCTATATCTATCTATCCATCTATCTGGTAGGTAGATGTGTGGGATGGGTGAAATAGGAGGAGGATGGCAATGGATTGGGAGGAACACAAACTGCTGGGAGAGGGAGACTTCTGGAAAATGCCTGCTGACAGTATAAGTGGCTAGCTCAGAAGATGTTGGAAGGGGAGAGGGAAATGACTTTTGTTACTTGCTGTGTCCGCCTTACCACAAGCCCCATTGGCTCTGTGCAGCCTATCCCTCCCCTCCCCCCATGTCCAATTGCAGACTGTGAAACCAGTGGTCTGAGGAGAAAAGGGATGGTGATTGGGCAGGCTGACTGCTATTCCAAGCCTCTCCACCCCTGGTGCCAGGAAGTCTGCTCCTCAGCTGCCTCCCCCTCCCTGGGCCTTCCAGTAATGTTTTTCCCGCCCGAACTCACCTGTATGCGACCGAATGGTACTGAACTGTTTGGTCATTTTCGAGTTTGGATCGAGTTTGGTCCGGTCGGTTCGGGTTCAGTTCGGAAGTTTGGTTCGGTCGTCCAAACAGACCGAGTTCAGTCTGAACTCCAAACATCTGAACCGCGTTCTCACATCTCTAACTGGTATACCTGTTTTTTGGGTACTAAATTTGTTCCATTTTGGTTTTATGACTTTTTATTTTTTGCTTTTTTGGAGGGGGGGGGAGGTTTGTTTTGATGGATCCACAGAGCTGAAACAGTTATCCACCAATCACTGGCCAGCTCTGCGGTGTTGGATCTAATTTGGAAAGGACCGGTTACCTAAGTTAGTTAGCTTAATTATAGAGATAGATCCATTTATTGTTTGTCAGTATAACCAGTTAACTATTTTACTGATTTATCATATTTCCTCCTATAATATTGCAGTGTGCTACTTACAGTATTGCCGTTTAACATTTGTGGTGTTATTTAATTTTCCCATTAGCCATCACAGTAAGCTGTTTACGGACAGATAACGACCAAACTATCCAGAATGCTGGATACTAACTATGGATAGCAAATTAACTATTCATTTCAGTCATTTCAGTATTTTGATTAGATCTTTGCCAGCAATTGCACAAGTGAAATAGTGCTAATATTGTTTAAATGATGTAACTAAAATGACCAAGCAACTAAAATAACAGAACCAGGAAAAACAATTTTAAAACAAACAAACAAGCAAACAAAAAAACCCCACCTTAAACCACCTGATTGATGCTTGTCTTAATGGAGTTGCAAGACTTTTGAACTCTTTCCATTCTCCCAGCTCTTTTCTGCTGCACCTTTGAAGCTGTATAAAATCCAACGGCCATGTAACATGCAGCTGGAGTCAGGGAGATAATTAAAATCTCATGTTTTAAGACATGCAAACTGAAGGTTTGATCAGCCCTCACTCTGGGAAGATTTAATCAGATGGTTAAGTCCTACTTCAGCGCCCTGTCCTGCTGCAGCCTCAGCTCAAGGATGGTGGGAAAAGGGAAGGCTGATTGGACTTTGCTCTTAGACTGAACAAGAAAAAAAGAGCCCATTGCTCTTATGTGATTAAAATTACCTTGGAGAACTTTCATTCTCTTGGGGGTTTAGCCATATATTCACGATTAATTCAGTCAGGGGTTGGGAGTTACAGATACTGTGCTCAGTGTGATTCCAGCAGTGGGTAGTAGGTAGTGCTACAAATGGGAAATGCTGTATGAGGCAAATTGGAGAGCAGGGTAACTAAATTAGATACTCTGGTGCTCAATAATGACTGAAATGGACATCGCTGTTTTCTGGCACCCCCTTTTGGTGCAATGGTGACAGGAGATGATGTGAATATAAGGAGGAAGCTTCAGCTATTTGAACATATCTGCTGGTTGAATGGCAGTCATATGCTGAGGACTTACTCTCCTCTTTGGTCTGGTAGAGGGCAGTAAATCAAGAGTCAGACAGTGTTGGAAGTGGATATCTCATGTAGCAGAATGTGTTGGAGGGAATCTAAAGACACTATACCAAAGAATAGGACAGAGCGAAAAGGAAAGTGCAGTGCACATGACTGAGCCTACTATTGTAAGACTATGGACTGAAGAAAAGAAGCCTAGTCTCCCATATCCAGAAACTTTGTGGGACACATGCTTTGTCTTAGGGTTGAAACTTGGTATTCGGAATTACTCTGTTTTTACCCATGATTCGACTCAGTTTTATCTAGGACTGAGTACCTGAGGAATTGGCCTGGTACTCAATACATTACTTGGTACTTGGCAAATACTCAATTGAACAAGGGGGGAAAGGGAGAAGGGACAGGGAAGGAGGGCAAGGGGCATAGGGGTCAGGGTAGGGGAGCCAGGGGCATATATCCCTGCCCCTGTTCCTGCCCCTATATAAGGGGACTAGCGAGTCAAAATGCAGAGTATTTTGCTGAGTACCAAGTACTGAGTATTTGGCCACATTACCAAGGACCAACTGAACATTAAGGTCTGATTCCCAGACACTCGGAAATACGAATAATTTTTTTACTATTTAGTTCAGCCCTACTCTTTCTTGATTAGAGAGTTGTCCAAAGGGTTGTAAATTACATCTGGAATAAAGAAGGGTGGCATAAGGCATATTCAGAATACAAGAGAAATAGAATATGGAGTTCCAGGAGTAGGGGGTTGTACTATATTCCAAAATCCAACTTCCATTTTAGAATACATCATATTTGTCCAAGTTTGATGTGAGCAGTGGAATTGCAAAATTTTGGTGAATTTCATTCAACTAGGGCCAAGAATCATGGTGCACTCCCAACCTAAAAATATATCAATAGGCAGATGGTCTGGGGTTGTGGAATGGGAGAATGGGAAACTTCATAGCAAACAAAATCTCAAAGAAATAAAGATCTAGTCATCATCATAATTGTCAATAACAATATATTTGCACGCTTATGTGATGCACTGAGTAAAAAATAGATGTTATGTTGGCCTGTTATGATCTGGGACACACTGGCACATATTTTCACACACCATTGGATGTAGGCCAACTTCTACCCCAGCATGGGTAGGTGGCTGGCCCAGGATGCGTCCCTGAAAAATCTCTGGAGATGCATCCCAGGCCAAAAGCTGCCCACCTGGACCAATGCAGGCCAATGCGGGCCCACACATCTGTTTTTCCCGCCTATCCCAACCAAAGGGTGGGGGCTAGGGCTGTAATGGCAAGCTGCTACAGTAGCTTTTTTCTATGGAAAAAGCTCTTCCACAATGACCAGCACGGTGCGATAGAGACGTTCATTCCGCTACTTCCGCCATTCTGCTATTTTCATTCTGCCACTTCCACCGACTGCGAAAATAGAAGAACAATGTTTGTTCCGACAGTTTCAATATTCTGCAGTTTACATCAGCACTACGAAATAGTGGAACTATGTTTGTTCCGACAGCGTCGGAGCTTGTTTGGACAGTTTCCAAATTAGTGGAATGCCAGCAGAAAAGCTGCGGAAAGTCGTGGGCAATTCCAAAATGGCAGAATGAAATAGCAGAGTGGAAAAAGGAGTTGGTTCTTCAGCCCTAGTTGGGGCTTCCATGGTTTTGTACCATGGCTAGTCACCATGGCTGTAATTATGATGGGGGTTGCGGCACTGGGAGCAAGGCCAGGCACCCGTATGTTTGTTGAAGGCTCCTCCACACCACCAGGCATGGGGGCAGTGGGACAGCTCTCCTGATGCTAGGCACATTTCTACCCTGAGGCAGGCCAGGAAGCCACCTCAGTGCCTGCACATTTGCTTTTACCCACTGTTGCTACCCTTTATTCTCCACAAAGGTAGGCAAATGGCACAAAAATGGTCTGAAGGTCAGTTCTCACATTTCTAAGCAGTCAAAATTGTTCAAGTATTTCTATTATTATTATTTATTTATTTTATTTTATTTATTTATTTATTTTATAGATTTTTATACCACCCCATCCTGCAATGCAGCTCGGGGCGGTTTACAACAATAAAACAATTTAAAATCTTTAAAATACAAATATAAAACATATAAAACAGGGCAACATATAATCATGAGTAAATAAAAGGTGGGGGATTAAAAATCACCCCCCCCTCCCTCCCAAAGGCCTGGGCAAACAGCCAGGTCTTACAGTTCCGCCGAAATGTCAAAAGGCTTGGGGCCAGGCGAGCTTCCTCCGGAAGGGAGTTCCACAGCCGCGGCCCTACCACCGAGAATGCCCGCTCCATCGTGGCCCCCCGCTTAACACGGGGGACCTCCAGGAGGGCACCCCCGGCAGACCGCAGGAGTCGTTCCGGGGCGCGAAGGGCGAGGCGGTCCCTAAGGTAAGAGGGGCCAAGGCCGTATAGGGCTTTATAGATCATTACTAGGACCTTGAACTTGGCCCGGCACACTATCGGCAGCCAGTGCAGCGCTCGGAGCACCGGTGTAATGTGCTCCCGGCGACCCGTCCCCGTAAGAAGACGGGCCGCCGCATTCTGCACCAGCTGCAGCCTCCGGGCCAAGAACAAGGGAAGCCCCACGTAGAGCGCGTTACAGTAGTCGAGCCGCGAGGTGACGAAGGCATGGATGAGGGAGGCCAGGTCCGGGCCAGAGACATACGGACGTTATCTGCAAAGTAGGGGGGAAACTCGTCACATCGGGCAGCCAATGCTTTCTAACTCCATGCAGACAGACAGGATTTAAAAACTATTCACCGCCCAGAAGGTCTCCGCCGAACGGCCTGTGATACAGAATCGATCTGTGAATTTACTGGACAATATTCACATGGTTGACTATGAAATTATTTTCTTGTCCTGATTGATCTCCAAAACTGATATTCATTACTCAGTATCCTGTTCATTCTTTGGTATTGTTTAGTTGTTTGTTCATTATTTGGCATTCATATGCTTCGTGGTTTATTTCTTCATTATTATTATTTCTTCATTATTTTTGAAGTTTGCTATTTGTGTTGTGGTGGTTCTTTCTGAAATTCAGTACTTGAGTAACCTAATTCACAGAGTATTTTTACACACACATTTTTCCTGCATGTTTGCTGTTACATCCTGAACTTTCTGTGTGTCTAAATGATTCACCCAAATCTTAAACAACTGGCTCTTTGAACTTCTGCATAGAACATCTCCCAGAATCTTTGTGTGTAAAATGTTCTCTTGGTAAACTGCTTTGCTTCAGCCAGCTGTGGTCACTTGGTTTCCATGGCAGCCCCTCACGTCTACAGCTGCACTTACTTTAGGCTGCCACAGGGCAGTGTTTATTTGAAGAATGCATCCAGGAACTGCCTCAGGGCAGTGTGGGTGGGTGTGCGTGTGTACAGAATGCACTTGTGGACTTGTAAACCCAGAAGATTGAAAGACCAGCACTTTAAGTTTGGTATAAAAATGCCCACAGCATGATGGATGCATTATTAACTTGATGAGGGAGCATGATAAACATGTATAATTCCATTGTTATAATGAATACTTGATGTAATAAAGGTCGAAATTGCAAAATACTCCAATTTCTAAAGTACCAAATTACTGAATACCTGTAATAAGTGAATTTGATAATGTTTGCAAGGTGCCGCAAGTTCAAAATTGTGGTTTTCATTGAGGCATATGATTATGCTAATTAGATTTCCATTACAAAGTAGCTTAGTCATTTCTTAAAACTAACCGAAAGTCTATCTGAGTGGACATTTACCTGAGATTTGCTCTTGGCTGGATTTTCCAGGGACTTGAGGTCATGTACCTGGCAGAGAATGTAGGTGTCTGGATGGTCCATAAATGTTGCGTGAAGGTGGACGTCTCACTTTATACCTCTCCTCTGAACACCACTCTCCATGATGGATGGTCTCTTCAGCCCCATCGCTGTCTGTTTCAGGGAAAACGTTTTCCTTGAGTTGCCTAACTTTTAATTGAATTCAGCTGAGCTGAGCAGTGACAAGGCAGTACCTTGAAATATTTACACCTTATGTCTGTGTGGAAACAGGCAGGTTCATTGACCAGAGACCCAAATGGATACATCAACACAACACACACTGACTTACTAGTCTTAGTGGCAGCTATGGGGCTTCATTATCTCTATCTGGCTCACTTCACAATGAGAAACAGATGAGGAAACAGACGATTCGGAAGCAGGGGCTGTTGGTCCCCTATGTATGAAAGACAGAAAAAATAGAGAAAGGAACAGAGGACACAGCAAGAGAGAGCTCTGAATTATCGGTAGGGAGTGTCAAGAAGCCGAACAGAGCTGGAGGCTCAGATTCAAATGGAGACTGAGGTATTCACCACACAGTCAGGCACTTGGGTCACAGCTATGGGATAAACAGTGTCATATTCAAAGATCAAGCTATGGTTGTCACTGGGTTAGCCCAATCTATCATCAGTCCATGGGGTGAGGTAAAAGACGTAGTTAGTAGCCAGAGGGTGTAGTAGGTGGGATAGGTACACCATGGGATGGTAGAGCTGGAATGGATAGTACATTTGGTACCCGCAAATAATACCCACATTTTGGGCACCATTTCAGGTATCTAAATGTCCATATATAATATACAGAGATTAAATCACACATACAGTGGGGTTGATTCCAAGCCCCACAGATCCCCTGTGCGTGCACATGCACACAGTTTTTTTGCAGCACTACGTGCCAGCAATAGCTATGTGTGTGGTTTCTGTGCATGTACACATGACTGTGCACAGGGTCGACAGGGCTTGGGATCAGACCGGATGCCCATAAAATACAAACCAACCCTTCCCCTGACTGTTAAATGTCTGGCCAAATCAAAAAGTCTCTTTTCCTCTCTGGAAGATGCTCAGGCTAGGACTTTGATAAAACTCCAAGGAAAGGGAGTTCCAAAGATGTGCAGTAGTCACTAAGAGTGCCTCTTTGGGTGATTTCAGACGTTACGCGGTCCCGATTCACCACCGTGGATTCCCAGTGGTGGTGAGCCAAACAACCATCCCCCGTGGTCCAGGAAGGACCCGAACAGACGTGATGGGACTGGGACCATGGCAGGGAACTGGACAGACAGACCACGGCCTGAGGCAGCACAACAGATGTGACGCCAATTCTCTGCTGTGGTCAAAACGCCCACAAGGCACCAGGGAAGGGCGGGAGGCAGACATAGCCGGCTGAGGGCAAAGGAAGCCAAAAGCGCCAAAAGGGAACGCCCACAAAAGGGAAATGGGAAGGGAGGGGGAGGAGGGAGAAGAGCCGCAGCGGCAGCACACACATCAGGCACAGAGAGAACGAGGTCACAGTGGAACACACAGCGCAAACACACGTCCAGGTGCATACACACCCACACGGGAAAGGAAGGGAAGGGGGAACACAGAGGGACAGACAACACACATGGCACAATGGGCAAAGGGGGGAGGGAGGGGGCAGGGCCAGGGAGCGGGGGGGCAGCCCAGGGGCAGGGCAGGGCAGGACAGGACACGGGGATCGGCATCCAGAACCCCCATAACAGCATCGCTTGCACTTGCACCCCGACAGTGACACAGCCAGTCCCGGAACAGGGGGACCCCAAGGGGCAGAGCACAGGCACAGGGAGAGGCCACACGGAACAGGGAGCAGCCTTGGAATGGTCCAGGAGGCAGACAGGGACCCCACTCGGCGGCAAGGGTGTGAAGGATGGGAGGGAGGAGAGCCAGATCCGTGCAGCCGGTCCAAATACACACACACACACACCCCGGAGGATGCCAGGAGGTGCGATCCGGGGGCCCCAGAACCCTGCATTCACAGACTCACCGAAGGGGGGACCACGGGCACAGGAGGGATTACAGGCAGCCTTGGAAGGTCAGCAGCACCCCAGGGTGCTGGGTGGCGGCTCGGAGCTCAGAACACAGCCACAGGAGAAGACAGCCATGGAGGGGTACACTGGTTGCAGAGACGGACAGGGGGCCCCTGTGGAGGGGGCCCAGAGCCACAGGCAGGGGCAGCAGAACCCCAGAAAACAGGCAGTACAGCAGCAAGGCCGGGACATCATGGAGGGAGTGGGAAGCGACCCACGGCATCAGGGCGGAGGTGGGTGTGCACAGCGGGGCCAGAAACCAGGGCCCAGAAGGCATAGGGGGCCTCACAGCCAGCTGTAGGGGGCCACAAAGGAGCCCAAGGACAGGTGGCCCACCAGGTGCATGAAGTGGGGCCACTGAAGCATGCCCTGATGGTATCCCAGTGCTGCCATGTAGTGGACGACCAGGTAGTATGCCTTGAAGGGATCTTGCACAGCGAGCCCCACCTGAACATTGGAGCGGGACCACACACCAGCCAGTGCTGCCAGCTCCACCCCGGTGGGCTCTGACAAGCCATAGTCAGCAGCTGGGGGCCATGGAAGGTGACTGAGCTCCAACAGGCGGAGATAGACCGCCCCACGGGACCGCTGGTACCCACGGGCCCCATGGACACAGCCAAAGAAGGACATGGCCAGGGTGGGGCCCCTCTCCGCCAGATAGGCCATGTAGGTGGCCAGACTGCACACAGAGAGAGCAGACATGGTCTCCGCTGCTGACCACCCCACATGTGCGCACCTCATCTTCAGGATGCACCCATCGGAAAAGGGATGCAGTCCCAGCATCTCTGCGTGCAGCTGGCAGTCGCGGGCGCTCACCTCATAGCCAAAGTAGTGCAGCCCGGAACTCAGACTCACATAGGCACATGTGAGGCTGTCCAGGCAGTTCAGGAGCAACTGCATGACTGGGGAATGTCACAGGTCACACAGGGCCATGGTCTTGCAGAATGTCCAGCTATGGGGGTGCCAGGGGTAGAGGGGCCCGTGAGCCCTGGGGAAGTCCTGCCAGTGATGGTCCAGCACGCGCCTGATACTAACTGTAAGGCAAGAGGGGCCCCACATTGCATGGAGGGACAAGAGGGGAAGCAGGGGAGCTCCAAGGCCAAGTGATAAGGCCACAGGCCGCAACATTGCCCGGCTAATGAGCGAGGCGTGGGATGCGGACCCAGCACAGCTGCTGGCACCGAGCACACACACAGGACATCCTACACACAGATAAGGGCAGTGAGGACAACAGGAAGCCAAAACACAGAGAGGTGGGAGGTGATGACAGCAGGAATGCATCTGCAGGCAGCACACGCCTGGGCGCAGGCTGGACCATGCACCAGGCCCCGTGCAGGGACCAAAGATGTGCACAATGGGGCGCCCACTGCTGCCCTGCCCCAGTCTCCATGCAACAGCCAGCCCAGCTGGCTGGGGGGAGGGACAGCAGAGGAGAACTGGGGTCCCCCGGCCGGTAGGCAGGTTGCAAACAGGGGGTGGGGTGACACGTGACCCAGACTATAATGGGTGTGCCCCCAAGCCACATGGGGCACTGTTCACCATGGAGCTGGGGTGGTTGGGTGCTTGCGGGATGCACCTAGCAGTCTGCGCAGAGTGGTACCATTCACACACGGACCTCTTGCACATCCAGACCACAGAGGTGCACCTGGTCACCCAACTGCGGTTGAGCATGGCTACGAGCGCTGCTAGCACCCGGAGAGCCCACCATGGGCACAGGCGCTCCCTGGCCAAGTTCAGGGCCAAGAGGGTGTCCAGAACGGCCAGGCAGGCCCTCCTCCACGCCCGGAATGGGCTGCAGTGCTACGCAAGGAGGCAAGGCGGCTCCAGTGGCGGAGGGAGACTATGGATCATGCTTCCCAGCTTGCTATGCCCGTTGCCCAGCAGATATGGGTCACGGAGTGGGCATGGGGGTGGTGGGCCAGGGTGCTGGCTCAGTGGGATGAGGCTGCCTGGAGAGCGCACTTTTGGATGGACAGATGCACCCTCCTGCGACTCGCGGAGCTGTTAAAGCCCTGGCTGGAGTGGCAGCACACCCCCATGCTGACCACCATTCCCATGGTCCAATGGGTGACCATCGGGGTCTGGGCCCTTGCAACACCTGACCCCTGCCGGTCTGTCTCGCAGCATTTCAATGTCGGGGTGAGCACTGTCACCGGTATCCTGCGAGATGTCTGCGAGGCAGTGGAGGGCATGTTCCTGGACAGAGCGATCCAGCTGGTTGACCAGGAGGCCATGATGGCCGGCTTCTCAGCTGGAGGGTTCTGCAACTGCATGGGCACCGTGGACGGCACCCACATCGAGCTCCTCCACCCCTCAGATGGAGAGGCCGCGAAATATGTCAACAGACATGGGTACCACTCCTTGCAGCTTCAGGCGGTCGTGGACCACGGGGCATGGTTCATAGACATTTTCACGGACCACTCAGGGTGCAGCCATGATGCCCGGATCATGACCATCTCACCTTTCTATGCCCGGATGTACAGCGGGGACTTTGTGGACATGGGGATGACCTGGATCGCGGGGGTCCTGATGCCCCCCTGCATCCTGGGGGACACGGCCTACCCACTCACCTGGTGGCTGATGAAGTTGTACCCGGTCGCCAGGAACCCTGTGGAGGCGCTATACAATACCCACCTGTGTGCAAGCAGAACTGTGATTGAGAGGGTCTTTGAGCTGCACTGGAGGAGCCTCGCGGGCCTCCTGGACTACAAGGTGGAGACCTTGGCCCTGGTGATCAGAGCCTGCTGTGTGCTGCACAATGTGTGCAAGACCGATGGGGCTGCCCTCAACTACCCTGTGCACCGGCGCCCTCCAGGCCCCATGCCACTCTATGTGAACGCAGAGAACCCACAGGAGTACCGGTATGCAAAGCGCGCATTAGCTGGGAGGCCGAGGCGTGAGGGTGCCCACCCCTGTCTCCACCACCCCGGGGCCCCCACCAGCACCCTGGGCGCACCCCTCAACTTCCACCCGCCCCCAGCCCCGGGCCCCTGAACAGAACCATGGAAGACTACTGTTGTGCCCATACATTTATTGTGACCACCACCTACAGATGCCCCCTCCACCACCACCACCACCTCCTGGTGCCGTGCCCCCCAGGCCATCCTCCCCATTCCCCCCCTTCTCCTCTATTCCATGTCTCCAGGGCCTCCCCCTCGGCCATCCTGTAGGTGCCGTGGAGCTCAGGAAGCTCTCCTCCCCCCCGTCCGTGTCCCCAATAGTGTCCTGGGGTGCCTCGGTGTCTGGAGGGGCAGGTGGTGGGGGGAGGGAGCATGAACACAATGATGGAGGGGGCCTCCTGGGAGGCTGCTCTGCCAGAAGCCTACAGGGACTGGGTGGCGGATGTGTGGGCCCAGCTGGCGTGCCGGCGGCTGGGACGGTGGCAGAGGTGGTGGGGGCGCCGAGGGGCCCGGTATTGGGGCCAGGGCAGGCAGGTTGCCTGGCGGGGTGGAGGCCATCACGTACACGCTCATGGTCCCCACATGCAGGAGCAGTGATGTGCCAATATCGTGGGAGTGGTCTATCTTGGCCGAATGCTCCCTCACCATCCTGTCGATGGCCTGTTCCAGCTGCCCAAATGCCTCCACCTGCCTGCTATGCTCCCGGCGCTCCTGCCTTCGTCCCATTCACACCTCCGCCTGCAGCCTCCGGTCCCTTGCCTCCGCTTGTTGCATGGCCCTTTCGGTGGCCGCCTCCATCCGGTCGATGGCCACGATCATCCGCTCGCCCTGTTTGGTGGTTGAGCCTCCGCCTGCTGCACGGCCCTTTAGGTGGCCACTTCCCTGGGGTCAATGGCCTCAATCATCCTCTTGCCCTGCTCCGTGGTGGAGCATACAATGTTCTCCTCCTGCTCCTCCCTCCGGCGCCATACCTGTGCCTGGTGCTCCTGCATCTGTTGCGCTGGGGACACGGGGCTATCTTGCTGGGACCACTCGGGTCACCCTGTTGGGGTACACATTAGGGGTTGGTTAGGTGCCCCAGTCGCCCGCCCCCTATCCCATGGCATGGCTGGGGGGTTGTGGCCCTCCCCTCTCGGGTTGGCAGCCGGTGCCCTCCCCCAGCATTCCCCTGTACCCAGACCCCCCTCCCATGCACCACGTGCCCTGGGTCCCCCTCCTGGCCTCCCCCGACACCCTCTCCCACCCCCCACTTGCCGGTGTGCCTCACCTGGGACCTCTAGTTGCTCCCGGAGCTGCTCTCCGCCGTCCTCCTTGCCCGCCTGTCTCAGGTGCCGGGGCATGCCATGCCCTGTGGGGAGATGGGAGGGGTTGGGTGGGGGTGGGCTGAACGTGTCCCCCTGTGGCCCCCCAGACCACCTTGCCATGGTCTGGGGTTCCTGGGGTTTCTGGGAGCAGGCCAATGCCTGGTGTGTCCCCCTCCCCCCCATGGCCCATTCCCCCCAGACTGTGTCCCCTCCCATCCATTTGCTTACCCTCGATGTCAATCTCAGAGCCCTCTGAGGCTGGTCCCTCAGTATTGCTAGGGTACCCCTGTATCCACTGGCTGAGGGTAACCAGTGTGCCGGCCTTGGATTCTCCCAGTCTGGACAGGAGCTGGGGGCTCTTGGGGCTGGTGCGCGAGGGGGGCCTGCCGGTCCCCAAGGTCCCATGGAATTCCTCTTAGGGGGCGGGGCCCCTGGATCCGGTGCCTTCTAGGGGGGCAGCCAGGGGAGGAAGTACCTTGGCCCATTCTGTACCCTGAACCACGGTGCTCCCCACGAGGTGCAGGGTGACAACAATGGAGCCCTTCATGTGCAGGATGCGGTCCAGGGCATTATAGTAGGGGGCAGTCCAGGCTCCATGCCCAGACCACCAGTTGTTGTCCCGAGTCCTGGATGGCCTTGTACCCCCTCTTGAGCTCCTTGACCTTCGATCTGCACTGGGCCACAGTTCTGTGGTGCCCCGCCGCCTCCATGTCCCACACAATCTCCTGGTAGATGTGCTCATTCCTCTGGTTGACCGCGAGCTCCAGCTGATGCTCCACGGTCCCCCAGTTCCTAATAAAGTCCTGGATTTCCTGTACCCCCATTGCCCCCCTCGGTGGTATGGTCATCTCCCGCATGGGTCCTCCTGGTCCTCCTGGTCCTCCTCCTCCTCCTGGCCACTGCCCATCTCCTCTGGGGGCTCGGGCTCCTGTGCCCATTTCCATGTCTGTGGGTCATAAGGGGGGGTTGGGTTGCCTGGTTGACTCATCCCCATGGCCCTTCCCCATGCCCTCCCCCCATGCTGGCCCACCCGCCTCCCTTGGTGCCCCTGTGCCTGTGCACCCCCCTTCGGTCTCCTTACCAGTTTCTGGGGTGCCTCATCCCTGGGGCCAGTTGTCATCACTTGGGCGGGCTGTCCCAGCTGGTGCTGTTGCTGCTGCTGCTGCTGCTGCTGTCCCTCCACTACCTCCGTGTGCAGCATGACCACCACCTCCTCCGCCTGCACCTCCACCTGCTCCTCCTCCTCCCTTGCTCTCTCGCCCTCCGCTCTCCTCTCCCTTCCACCTCGCTCCATCCTGCCACATCCTCCTGCTGCTGTGTGCCCTTTAAATCTTCCTCCCCGGCCTGTGTTGTTGCTCATTGTCTGGCAACGACGCTGTGTGTTTTGTCCTCAGCTGGGAATAATTTTGCTTGATTCCGGCTTGTGGTTGCCATTCAGACGTTATTTTTTGTTGTTTCCCAGTGGGAATTGCTTTGACCACACTTTCGGAGATGGTCCGTGGTGGACCGCCGGACGGGTGGCTGATTTTGCCCCCTGCTGGGGATTGACTGGGGTGAATATCTGGCGGCCCTGAATAGGGAGTTCAGGACCCTTTGGCCCCACTGCAAGGTTGAGTGTGGTTCACTGTGGTTGACTGTGATCTCGTAATGTCTGAAAACACCCTTTGTGTGCCTTAACTGTGTGGATGTGTTGCAATGATGTAATTCAATAAATTATTATTATTATTATTATTATTACTAATTAATAATAATAATAATAATAATAATAATAATAATAAATAAGCATTTATATAGCATCAGGAATGTTCCTGGCACTCTACAATTGTAAGAAAGAGAAATGGTCCCTGTCCCAGCAGGCTTACAATCTAAGAGAGACAAGGGGGGCGGGATATGCAAGCAGATGCTCTCGTCTAACCTTAGAGGCCACAAGGGGACATAAGGGGGAGAGCAAATTCCCTTCCCTCCACTGAGGGACAAAGGGATTTTCCTTGTGCTTCAAGACACCTGCAGGTTCTCACTTTGTAACAGAGGGTGTTCTGTGCATAAGGCAGAACAGTGGCAATAGAGGTGGTAATGCTGATAAGGGATATCAAGACGGCCTGCTCCCCAAGGACAGGCATGAACCGTCATGGCAGGCCTTTGAGGGAACCAGAGAGGCTGACTCCTCTCAGGGGAAAACACCTCCAAAGCCTTTGACTGAGTAGCCAGCTCAAGGCCACAATGAAAGAGCGGAGACAGCAGGCGGTGGTTGAAGGAGAAATAACAAAGGGGCTGACATGAAAAGCAGCAAAGGATTTCCTAAAGAGTGAAATAAATAGTTGAAAGGCAGATGGGAATCAGTGTGAAAGGAAGCAAAGCGCCAGCGTTTCATGGCTGAATTGCTGATACCCCTAATGCCAGGAGATTGTCCCCAGTGAATTCACCGTGCGGGTTTAGTGAGTCCACACTGATGTGGGTTGAGCAGCACAGTCTCTGGGTCCGTCTCCAGAAAGGGAAGGAGGACACGCACTCATTAGAATTTCAAATGGCAAATGGATAGGGCTTGATAGCAGCAAGGTCTTTGCTTTTTTTCTTTCTTTTTTTCAAACATAGGAAACTTCTTTAAAGGCTAAACTTTGAAAGGACCCAGGCTTTTTATTTTGTTTTCCAGATTTTTTTCCCCTCTCTTCATTATTTGATTATGTGCAAACACTACTGCCAAGGGAGCAACCAAGCAGTTTTCTCAGAACTGAAGATGAAAGTAATAAGCTTCTTAAAGATTTTTATTTACATTATTGAACACACACACACACACACACACACACACACACACACACACGGAGGCAGACACGCTCACATATTAATGCAGAAGCTTGGCCTCCCCTTGGCCTTTAGTCACTGCCCGCCAGACCCCCTGCAGGGTATCTATCCAGCTACTGTTATCGATAGGTTGCAGATCACAGTGGCCTTGACCTGGTGATGATGGTAGACCTCTCGGCCTCCTTGGTAGGGGATAGTCTTCATTTGGAATTTCCTGGGTCTAGTCGGGAAAGTCTCACTGCTTAGCACCTCTGGCTGTCAGGTCCCATCTGCCTATAAGCCCAGTCCAATCACAGCCTGGACACCAGTTCATCAAGGCTAGTCTTGACTGGGGCTTCAAGAAAGAAAAATAATTTCAAGCTGAAAAGACAGCAGTAGGGAACAGAAATTTTGGAAGGTGTGTTGCCTCACAATGTTGGCCTAGAATTGTAGGATTGGAAGGGACCACAAGGGCCATCTCGTCCCCAACCCTAGCGGAGTACAATTTCGTATCATTTAAATTAATTATAAAAACAAATGAAACTCTGAGAAGTGGCAAGTGGCAACCCTAAGTGCCTGGTACTTAGAGTATTATGTACTCAGTACTTGCTATTTAGGGTACCTGCTACTAAAGTACTTGGGCTACCTGATTCTTAGATCACTTAGGTATTTGTGGCCTGGCTATTTGGTCCTTCATGTCTTCTGCTGTACCGTTTGGTTGGTTTTTGGAATATTTCAGTGTGAAGACACACTTGCTTGTCTACCTGCATGACATAATGCAGGAGAGAGTCACTCAAAATAGACCTGCAATGAATATTTGCAGCAAATATCATTTCTGAGAATTTTGCCCACTTTACAAAATCCCAACAAAGTGGATAGGAAGTAGCACTGGTTTCATGTCCCTACAATTCGGTTATTTCGGGGATGGGGATGTCTTTGTGTGTGTGTGGGGGGAGAATCTAATATGACTTAGGTTTCACAATATTATCATGGCTTTAAATAGGATTCAACGAGACTGTTGTACTGTTATTGCCACAACTGGCTCTGTGAGGTTTATATTTGGTTGTATAGAAGTTGTGAAACATGGGGGGGTGTTTCTCTATTGCCTTTATAAGGACTGTCTGAAACTTGCCTCTAGGGCCAAAACAAATATTCATTTGCTCATTCTTATAGCACACCCTTCCCCTAAGTCTCAAGGCGGGTTACAACTAGAGCTGAAATGGGTACCTGATTTGGTATGCCTTTTCAGGTACCATTTCAGGTATCTGACTAAGTGCCAGAAGGTTGCTGGAGTACCTGAAAAACCAGAATTTATTTTGTCCTGTTTCCGAGTACGCAAAATCACACTCACGCACACACGCATGCACGCACACACCAATACCTGAAAAGAAATTCTGAAATCCAGTACTGGAAGTTGAAAACTGGGATGAAAATGATATTTCGGGTACCTAATCAGACACCATTTTGGGTACTGAAAGTACCCATAATTCTCAAGTAAAATTAGGTACCATGAATTTGACAGGGAAACCCATTTTTGCAGTAGCCCATTTCAGCTCTAGTTACATCATAAAACCCATAAAAATAGAGGTACATAAAAATGTATAAGAATTCGCAAGAGTCTCCCACCTCAACCCCTATTATGTGAAATATTTATGAAACTGCAAAAGAAAAGAAAAAATCTTCCAAATTTGCACTCTTCAACTCAGAGCAAGCAAAGTGGATAACTGCTATTCCTTTCTGTTTCATTAAATACCCAATTCAGATACTATGGATCATTTATTTTGGTATTTCAATTACTTCATTTTGGCGCAATTATTGCCATTGCACATGCACAGCAGCCGAAATGAAGTAACCAAAGCATAAATGAGGTAAGCAAAGTACAGTATCTGAATAAATAGATAAACAAATACGCATCTCGGTTGTAGATATTCTCAGTAGAGAAGATGCTATATTGGTTTAACAGACCCCTGTTAATGATAATTAATACCATTTTCTCCTCCACTCCACAAACACCAGACAGACTTTGAACTATTTGATGATGATGATGATGATGATGATGATTGATTGACGGCAATCAGCCTGGCATTGTACTATTGCTAACTTAAGACACATCCATACCCTGAGGGGTTTGCTATTTTAGCAAGACAAATTTATTTATTTATTTATTTATTTTATACCCTGCCCCTCCTGAACACAGCTCGGGGTGGCTTCCAACAATAAAATCAATATAAAACAATTAAAAAATATGGGGAGATAGGGAAGAGAGGAGCATAGGAATAGCCAGGGATACAGTCACAAAGTTGATAAGTCAAAGTGCACGTGCTTAGCTTAGTTACAGGGGAGAAGGGGACTGTGAACGAAAGGATAATGGAGGAAGCATCAGACACCAGTCTGTGGGTGGGATGAGGGGCTAGGGAAAGCCTGACTGAAGAGGTAGTTTTTCAGGAGGGATTCGAAGACTGTACACTTCTGTCCAAAAAACCACAAAAAATCAGATCCTTCTTCCTTCTGTAACACCCACCTGCCCTCCTTGAATTTTCTTTGGATTTTCTGACTCTTATCCAGCTGCTGAGCTAGAGGACAGAACTGAGTTCTCAGCCATAAAATCCTACTCTGCAGAAATGGAAAGGTGCAGGTTTGTTCAAGCCCCAGAGAGAACCCTTGGTTTCATCCATCATAGTTTTCCTGACCTGGACAGCGGGTGGGTAGGTAGTTGCCAGCTGTTCATCCCCACAAATGAGATGTTCATTAATTTCAGAGTACCACGAAAAAAATAAAAATAAAAAATGTGGCAACCTGGAACCTACAGCCTCATATGCAGCTGGGCTCTTTCTTTGGAAGAATATGCAAGTTGTACGCATAGCAAAGCTGATTTAAGACTGAGCGTCCTGTCTTGATCCTTACTCCATTGGAGATGTGCTAGATTTACAACAGTGAAAGCCAGAGGGAACTAAAACTCCAGGAGAATAAAGGCCCATTCACACAAGACCCTTCTCCCTTGCAAAATCACCACCTGTTCCTTAGGCGTTGTTTGCCTTGCCCCGCAGCATGACATTCACACAACTGCTGAAATGCCTGCATTTCAGTGGCCCATACCTTGCTTCAAGCAGCAAAGAACAAGGATCATCAAGGATACCCAGAGGTGGCAATCATTTCACAAAACACTCAGAATGTAGGTTTATGCTATTGCCCACTCTGAGTGTTTTGAAACAAGCAGGCTCGGGGGGAGGGGGCAAGGCTGCGGAGTGACAGAACTGTGGAGCAGCTACCTAGGTGGCATGCGTGGGTGCTGATTCTAAAGGGCGACTCCAAGTGTGGCTACCGCAGCAGCTGCCGCGCACTCCCATGGACCATGAGGGAGGGAGAAGCGTGGTGAGCTGGCCTTTGAAATGCACTTCTCCCAGTGTGAGTGATGGAGAACCTGGGCTCTCCAATGGTCGCTCCTGTGACTTGCAAAGGCCTATCAGCGATTTCCCTGACTGCTGGTGTGAGTGGCTGCCCTAGTTCGTACAGGAGGGAATACGCGGGCACCCACTGCCACACACTTTTAAACTTGCCCAGCATGGCGCACTCCGGAGATTTCTTGGCATTGTGCCGTTAGTGACCATGAGTGGGTGCTGTGTGGCTCACAGGAGCATGCATTCCCCCACATAGGGTGGCCATTCCTCCCCTTTAAAAGAAGACACATGAAAAATACATGTTGAAGGGCTGCATTGGTTCCAATGCAGCCCTGTACCATGCATTTTTCATATGTGTTCTCTTTTAAAGGGGAGGTATGGCCACCCTACCCCCACACCACCTTCAGATGGGCGGTCCGATGAGTGGCTTGTGGGTGGTTGTTATGTAGCATCTCGTTTAAAATCACCCTAAGAGAGTGTTGTTTGAATTAGAGGTGTACACCAGTGGCCCATCTCATTTTCATTTTTGTTTTTCATTTTCTTTATCTAAATCTCTGGTTTTTTCATAAATATAAATTGTCATTTTTGTTCTTGCTTTCATTTTTGTTTTCCATTGGTTTCAATGGAAAACACATTTTTGGCTGTAACTTTTTTGTTTTTCATTATTTGGCTGCACCTTGGAGCGTTTATGCCTCCAATGTAATGTACCAACGTAGTGTACCAAATTCCAACACAGTTGGATAAAGGAATCAAATTTTAGAAACTGTTGAATTAATTTAGTTTGCTAAAATCTTCATATATATTCATAGGTGTAACTTCTTTTCCTCATATTTAATGTAGATAAAACTTGGTGTGATTATACCCCTTCCCATATTGACTAGCTCTGCCAACTTTCAGAAGGATTGGATAAAGGGTCCTGGTGGTATAAACAATTAACTTATAAATGTATGTCTGATGGTAACATCTATGTAGTCCAATCAGTGTACACGAAATTTGGAAGGCATCAGTTTCCCAATCATCTCTGCCAAATATCAGAAAGATGTGATAAAGGTTTCAAATTTTAGATGCCTGCACAGCATATGCAGAGAAGGAGCCTATGCCAAGGTTTCTCTTACGTGTCACTTTGGTATAAAATCAGTTTGTGATGCCAATTGGCCAGAAGAAATGTCAACCAAATATCCTTATTCTGTGCTGTGACCATCTGAACATCTCTCCCGCACTTGTTACTGGGAAGTCAGAAGCATCTGTTTAGGAAAGAGCCAATAGAATTCTCCAATGTCCTCTGTCACAGTGCTGCAGGATGTGATTGTGATGATAATTGGCCAGCCTGGATGTGTAAACTATGTCTCCCGATTGCTGGGATGCTATCCCCAAAGTCCCAGTTGTGTCCTTTCTAGGGATGTGCGAACGCGGTTCAGACATTCGGAGTTCAGACCGAACTCGGCCCGTTTGAACGACCGGACCGAAGCGCACCCGAAGCAACTGAACCGAACTTAATTTGAACTCAAAAATGACCGAACAGTTCGGTATCGTTCGGATGAGTTCGGGCAGCAAAAATTTGACTGGCAGGCCCAGGGAGTGGGGGAGGCACCTGAGGAGCAGACTTCCTGGCACCAGGGGTGGAGAGGCTTGGAGTAGCAGCCAGCCTGTCCAATCATCATCCCTNCTGGCTTGGCAGTCTGCGATTGGCCATGGGCTAGGCTGCACGGAGCCAATGGGGCTTGTGGTAAGGTGGGTGCAGCAAGTAACAAAAGTCATTGCCCTCCCCCCTTCCAATTCCTTCTGAGCTAACCACTGATCCTGTCAGCAGGTGTTTTCAGAACTCTCCCTCTCCCAGCAGTTTGTGTTCCTCCCAATCCTTATCCATCCTCCTATTTCACCCATTTCCCCACATTTACCTCCATGGTTTCATTTATGTAAATTAGATTAGATTAGATTAGATTAGATTTGGGTGTTATTTTTATTTTTTACCCCTCCCAGTGTTCTTTCTCCCTACCGTCCATTGAATACTTCCCTCCTCCCGCTATATATTCTATCCCTGATTCTCTTCCCCTGTTTTTGGATTTATTTAGAGAAGCATTAGATTGATTTAGATTTCATTTCAGTTTTGTACCCCTCCCTGTGTTGTTTGTTGTGAGCTGTCTGCGTTCGCCCTATCCCTGTGTATATAGATAGATATTAGATAGTTACTATAGATAGAAAGATGTAGAAGTTAGCTTAGTTATAGAGATAGTGTGTTATAGTTATTGAGGTTTAATATTTTATAGTGTGTTTGTAGGACTAGGCCTTTGTAGATACAATATTCCATTTAGTTCCATAGATTTTAGAATAGTAGTTAATAGCAGTTAGTAGGGGTGGGAATTCCGGTTCTCCCGAGATCTGATATTGCCGGTATATGGGTGTATTGGCTTTATCCGATAAATCCGATATTTACCTGTACCGGCATACCAGATTTTAAACTTCATATTCAACGGCATTTTGCGGTGTTGAAGTCAATAGACACAATGTAAAAAATCTGGTACCGCGGCCAATGTTAAAAATCCGGTATGCTGATACTGGTAAATCCGGTACCAGGGAGATCCAATACAGGTACATCCAGTATTCTCCTTGGTGTCCCACCCCTAGCAGTTAGAGTTAGTTTAGTATATAGTGTTGTAAGCTCTCGGGCAGGAACCACGTCTATCTTATTTTTTGTAAATACTGAGTTCCCCACCGCCCCCGGAATGGGTTCGGTGAAACTGAACAGGTTCGGGCCGGATAGCCCAAACCCAAATGGTTTCGGGGGAGTGTGTGAACCCCAAATGGGCCGAACACCAACCCCCCCCCGGTGTTCACACATCCCTAAAGCTGAGTTTTGATATATATTTCTTGGTTACATTTGTCGATTGGTCCCTTTGAAGCCCTCAAGTGGAGAGGTGTGTTCATCTCGTAGAAAGATAGCCCTGGGGGTGGGGGGTGGCAGACTTGCAGACAGTGCCCCAGGTAGAGCAGCAAGTTATATCATGTTTCCTGTGAGGGGGTGCGAGAGAGAAAGAGAGAGAGGCTCTTTGGCAGCGGGCAGCAGGTGGCGGGTGCTGGTTGTCAGAGGGGCTCTTTCAGCAGCTTCAGCGGGCATCTGCGGATGGTTGTGGATGAGTAGGCTCATGGGGGGTAGTCGGGCGGGCGGGCACCAGTGGCCACTGGCCAGTCAGGCACGAGCAGTAGCAGCACCCAGATGATGGTTCTTGGGACTTGAGTGACTGCTTCTGAATGCAGTGGAATGGAATGACAGCCCTTCATGACTGGAATGAGGGTTCTGGGATTTTGACGATGGTTGCTGGGATTGGAGTGGCTGCTTCAGGTAGAGTGGAATGACAGCCCATGGGAGTTGAATGATGTCCCAAGAATTAGTGCTTGGTTGGGCACACTTCATTCAATCATTCCAATAGGTGGTACAGGGAGGTACAGGTGATAAAAGGAGGCACACATGCAGGGGCACATAATTTTGTTGTGTGTTATTTCATTTCCCTCTCATTTGCTGGATGTGGGCATTGAGCATGAGAACAGATGAGACCTCTCGCTGGTTCTGGCAGGTGGCAGCTTGAGCTGGATACACCTCTCCCCCTCCACCCCATCTCTCTCATTCTAGTGGGGAGCCTCTCTCTCTCTCTCTGGCCATATACTGCAGGTGACAGCATGGGTGGGATTGCTGTCTCTCCTAGCAGTGGGGACATTTTTTCTCTCTCTCTCACCACAAGCAGCAGGTTGCTAGCTCATAAATAAAGGTTCTTCATGCTGGCTCTCATCATTCTCCACCACATCACCCTGCGTTCCATCCCTGCATGGACTCTTCTTATATCACTAAAAAAGGTTACATGAAACTGTCACTCTGAAAGGGAGAGTTCTTCTTAGCCTAGAGAGGAGCTCCAGGCAGGGAGGACTGTTGTTCCACTTCAGTGCGGAGAGGAGCTTGAGACCATCAGGAGAGGCATGCCATGGTGGTGGGCAGTTGCTTTGGGAACCAGCAGAAGGTTGCTACCTCATAAAGAAAAGGTGGAATGACAGCTCCCTGTGAGTGGAATTACAGCCCCAGAACCCTGAGGGTGGGTCCTGGGGCTGGAATGGCAACTTCTGGATGCAGTGGTGTGAGAGCCCTCCCTGCCTGTAGGGATGTGTGAATGCGGTTCAGATGTTCAGAGTTCAGGCCAAACTCTGTCTGTTTGGACGACTGAACCGAACATCTGAGCTGAACGTTCGAATGGCTGAACAGTTCCGAAAAGTTCAGATGAGTTTGGATGAGTTCAGGGGTGGGAAAAATGTGACTTTGGGTGGGGAAAACATGTCTGGAAGGGGGAGGCAGCTGAGGAGCAGACTTCTTGGCACCAGGGGTGGAGACTAGGAGTGGTTTCAGGGTGAGATGATACCAATACCGGGGGAAAAAAAATCGATTTTGGTATCAGTAGTGCTATTTTCAGATGTTCGGCCAACTTTGGCCAAACCGAACTCCACCGAACCGAACAACCGAACCCAAACTTGGGTTTCAAAATGAACGACTCACCAAACGTCCAACATCCAAACCGCATTCTGTTAGCACATCCCTACCGGCCTGGAACATAGACCCCAGAACCCTGACAGTGGGTCCTGGCACTGGACTGGCAACTTTTGGGTGACGTGGATGGACAGCCCTCCCTGCCTGGAATGTAGGCCTCAGATCCCTGATGGTGGGTCCTGGGGCTGGAGTGACTGCAACTTGGTACAGTAGGATGACAGTTCCCTGTGAGCAGAATGATGGCCCCAGAACCCTGAGGGTGGGTCCTGAGACTAGAGTGGCAGCTTCTGGATGAAGTGTAATGACAGTCCTCCCTGCCTGGAACATAGGCCCCAGAACCCTGATGGTGGGTCCTGGGGCTGGAGTGGCTAGATAACTTTGAAGGCAGAAGTGGAGAAGGATTCCATGTGAACAGCCGTTGAACATGGGTCAGTCAGTCCTAAGAGATAGGCGAGCACCAGTCATGGCCAGGAATGGTCTCAACACGAAGACTGTGTGAGCCAGGATCTCCCATTCTGCCCCATTGTTCACCCAGCCCCCGGCCGCTAGCACTCTCATCTGAGCTATGGCCACCTACAATATTGAGGAGCAAATGGCTGACATGCAGTACCACCAGCAGCAACAGACATTGGATTGCCAGGGCACAATAACTGCACTTGGCACCCCTGCTCGGCCAGGCATTGTGGGCTGACTGGCCTTGGTAGAGCAGCAGCAGAGGCCTGGTCAGGGCTCGGTAGCTGGCACCCCTGCTTGGCGAGCGTTGCAGGCTTGGGTCATACTCAACTGAACTAAAGATGTTCTATTGCAAATGGGCAAGTTTTGTCTGGTAGTGAATTTTGTGTTCACCCATCCCCCGGACATTGGCGCACTCATCTGAGTTCTGGCCATCTACAAGATTGAGGAGCAAATGGCTGACGTGCATTACCACCACCAGCAGCAGACATTAGACTGCCAAGGCACAGAACCCATTGCACTGACAGCAGAGGTGGCATTGGCAGAAGCAGCGGTCATAGAATTGCCTGGGCACAGAACCCATGGCACAGACAGCAGAGGTGGCATTGGCAGCAGCAACGGACATTTGATTACCCAGGCACAGAACCCATGGCACAGACAGCAGAGGCAGCATTGGCAGCAGCAGCAGACATTGGATTGACCAGGCACAGAACCCGTGGAACAGCAGAGACGGCAGCAGCAAAATTTGCCTGTGTGCAGCACCCATGGAGCCAGGATGGTAGGATTTTCAAGGGAAGAGAGCTCCCCTACCACAGCAAATGGCAGCAGCAGGATTGAATGGGCACATATGGATTTGCCAGGGCAGAGCACCCATGGACAGCAGCAGCGCGATTACCAGGCCAGTGGGGCACATCGCCCATGGTTGCCAGGGCAGGCTGACAGCCATCTTGGCATGAGAAGAAGGCAGGCTGAGGTTCAACCTTGGCAACTTTGGCAGGAAGACAGGCAGTGTGGCATGAGCATAAGCATGGGAAGGCAGACTGAGGCAGGCTTTGATCTAGGCCACCTGGGTGGGCAGGCAGGCAGGCAGCGTGGCATGAGAGGCAGGCAGACTGAAGCCCTCCTTCTGTTCCCAGAAGGCCTAGAAGATGCCTGAAGCCTTCCGGAGCATCGCCAGAGCCAGAGTTCCCACTGCTGCCACTGCCAGACCCAGAGCCCCGGCACCATCAGGTAGGTCAACCTCTGGGGTGGGTTTTTTTGTTTGTTTGTTTGTTTTTAAATTATCAGGCTGGGCAGAGTGGGGGGGGGAAGCCCCGGTGACCCTTCCACCAATGCAGCCTGGAGGGGGGAGGGAAAACCAGGTTCCCCCCTGCCCAAACGGGTTCAAAACCCGAAGTTTGTTTGGCCAATTCAGGCTGGGGGCAGTTTGGGTTCGGGGTGTTCGCGAATGTCCCGACGGACTGAACACCAAACCTCTGAACTCTGTTCGCACATCCCTACTCAGCTTCGCAAGGCTTCACCCCATTCGGCGATCCTTCTGTGAGAGTGGGCAGTGCACCTGCCGATGCCCACTTATGCCTCTGCCAGACTGCCACAGCCTCTCTCTCTCTCTGGCACACCCACACAGACACAAGCCCTGCCCCTCCTGGGGGGGCTGTCTGCTAGCTGAGACCCTGCTGACACATCTTGGAACTAATACACACTATGTGCTACTGTTGTCAGGTAGGAATCGGACAAGCTGTATATACAATGAGGTTCTGCCACCTGCCAGAAGCAGCACAGAGGGATAAAAGATTGGTCAGGTCAAACTCAGCGTACGAGGTGGACGTGGTGCCCGCCCCTCGGTCCCATGCACCACTGTCTCCTTTTCCTCATGTTCCGTGGGACAGGCCCACAGACCCCTCATTTATTTTCCTTTCTTTGAATATTGATGTTTGTTTGCAAAAGTTGCAATGTTGTTTAAAAAGTTTTTATAAAAGTTATATTTGTTACCAGCTGAGTAACCTCCATATTTTGGGTGTGGACCCTGAGCCTGTCCATATATTCCTTTGTGGGCCTCTCCAGTTCGGCCCGATATGCCCTTTCCTCGTGGGTTTCCTCACGGGGGGCTGGAGACTCCTCAGCGGAACTGGAGGGGGAAGGGCTGCGGTGGCAGCGCTTCTGCCGTGCCTTCCCCCCTTCCTTAGCGGGCTGCTCCTCCCTGGAGTCCCTGCTGTGCCTTCCAGCCTGAGAAGCATCACGTGCCACTTCAATTAGGTGGCCTTCTCCACATGGGCAATCAGCCCCGACATAGTCCCCTGAGTGTCACGCTTTATTTTTTTGTCGCAGATCTAAAGAACCTAAAAAGATAGGAACATAAGAAGTGCCAGACTGTGTCAGACCAATGGTCTATCGAGCCCTGCCTGCATTCTGTCTCCACAAGTGGGTGGCTGGCCAATTTCTCTCCCTGTGGGGGACTTCCTAACAGGTCATAGGGAAATCCATCCCTGTTGTTCTAGCCCCCGTGCCTTACCTTGCATTCTGAAAATCCACCTTTCGGGATATGGAAGTACCTCCATACCGTGGACCTCATCGGCCTGGTTTTGGGTGACTCCTGAGGATGCGACCTCCACCATGATGAGGTTCTGTCACCAGTGTCATCATCAATCATTATCATCATCATCATCATCATCATCACCCTCTCTGAAACAGGAACACATAACCAACACCTACATAATATCATGCATTTATGGTGATGCCTCTAGTTCTTCCAAGAGCAATACCCATTCTCCCACACCAAGTGGATGGATGGTGCTGCTGCTGCAGTGCTGCCTACTCGCTTCTTTCCCTTTCTCCCACGTACACCACCACCACCTGTGGTGCTGTAGTGTCTGCAAGTTGAGACTCTGACTGATGCTGTTGCTGCTGAAAGAGCCCCCCCGCCACTTCTCTCCGGCAGACCCATAAATAAGACACATGAAAATCCTGCCCTTCTTGGGGTGCTAGGGTTGGCAAGTTGAGACCCTGGCTGGCATGTCTCTGGGTGGGTGCTGCAGTTCGTGTCTGACTGCTGGAAGAGTCATCCCCCCCCCCCCCGGCAGACCCAGAAATAAGACCCATGCAAATTCTACCCATCTGCTTCCACCCGCTGATGACCACTGTTTGTGCCTGACTGCCCACCACCCACCCACCCGCACACCAGTGAGCTCACTCTAAAGGATAGTATTCTTCTTGTCCTCAAAGTTATATGGACCAACAAACAAAAATAAATTTTACAAACCTTGCAGAAGTGGCACCTCCTCTGCCCTCTTCCTCCTCTGGCAAGGTGCCGACCTCCACCACCTCACCAGATGGTCGGGGCTGGGCATCCACTTCTTACTCCTCCTCCACCTTGACCTTCCTCAGCTTCATTATTCTTTTTTCCCCTTCACCTTCCATCCTTCACCACACACCGCAAACCACACACACACACACACACAAACAGCCACAACACACACACACACACACACACACACACACACACACACACACCCAGGTTGCAAAGCTCAAAGTCTGCCTCAGTCTGCCTGCCTTCTGCTCATGCCATGCTGCCTGTCTGCCCGCCCTGTGGGCAAAGTTCAAACCCTTCCCCAGGCTGCCTGCCTCTCATGCCAAGGTGGATGTCTGCCTGCCCTGACAACCGTGGGTGATGTGCCCCACTGGCCTGGTAATTCCGCTGCTGCTGTCTGCTGGTCCATGGGTGCTCTGCCCTGGCAAATCCAAATGTGCCCATGCAATTCTGCTGCTGCCGTCTGCTGCTGTATGGAAGCTCTTCCCTGGCAAATCATACCATCCTGGCTCCATGGGTGCTGAGCACAGGCAAATCCTGCTGCTGCTGTCTGCTGTGCCATGGGTACTGTGCCCCGGCAATCCAATGTCTGCTGCTGCTGCCAATGCCGCCTCTGCTGTGCCACGCGTTCTGCTATTGGGCAATCCAGTGTCTGTTGCTGCTGCCAATTCCACCTCTGCTGTGCCACGGGTTCTGAGACCAGGCAATACAATGTCTGCTGGGTGTCCATGTGATTCACCACTGGGCAAGGCTTGACCAATTGGCAGTAGAGCTTCTTGAGTTCTGTTGAGTACGAGCCAAGCCTACAATGCCCAACTGAGTGGGGGTTCTGTCAGACACCAAGCCCTGACTGGGCCTCTGCCGCTGCTCCACCCATGCCAGCCAGCCTGCAACCTCCTCTTGACTATTTCCTCACCTGCCTCAGTGATTATGCTGGATACCTCCTCTAAGTCCAAATAGCTGTCTGTGTCCAACAGGAGTAGAACCGGCTGTCCCTGGACCATGCTGTAAGTGAATAAGGACCCTCCACATGGGAGCTGTCATTCCACCGTATCATGAAGCAGCCAGTCCAGCCCCAGGACCCACCCTCAGGGTTCTGGGGTCTACGTTCCAGGCAGGGAGGGCTGTCCATCCACGTCATCCAGAAGCAGCCACTCCAACCCTGGGACCCACCATCAGGGTCCTGGGGCCTACATTACAGGCAGGGAGGGCTGTCATTCCACTTCATCCAGAAGCTGCCACTCTAGTCCCAGGACCCACCATCAGGATTCTAGGGCCGTCATTCCACTCACAGGGAGCTGTCATTCCACTGCATCAAGAAGCAGCCACTCCATCCCCAGGACCCACCATCAGGGTTCTGAGGCCTACGTTACAGGCAGGGAGGTCTGTCATTCCACTTCATCCAGAAGCTGCCACTCCTGACCCACGACCCACCATCAGGGTTCTGGGGCCATCAAAATCTACGAAATCTACGAAATATATCATTCCACTCACAGGGAACTGTCATCCTTCCATATCAAGAAGCAGCCACTCCAGCCCCAGGACCCACCATCAGGGTTCTGGGGCCTACGTTACAGGCACGGGGGGCTGTCCATTCACATCATCTAGAAGCTGCCACTCTAGTCCCAGGACCTACCGTCAGGGTTCTGGGGCTGTCATTCCGCTCACAGGGAGTTGTCATTCCACCGCATCAAGAAACAGTCAGTTACTCCAGCCCCAGGTCCCACCCTCAGGGTTTTGGGGCCTATGTTCCAAGCAGGGAAGATGCCCAGCCAGTGCTTGGTAGCTGGTACGTCACCCATATGGGGCCAGGCATTTCAGGCTGGCATCCTACGCGCCAGATCTCAACCAACTCTTCTGCAAATTGGTCAAGTAGCCTTACCTGGTGGTGATTCACATGGCCAGCCAGCCAGCCACCGCCTGCCATGATGGCAACTAGAAATAGAGAACCCAGCCAGCATAGAGTGAGCAGAACTGGTGGAGGCCTGATGCTGCTGCTGGGTCTCTGATGGCCTGCCTTGCTGCCACGGGCACCCACAGGGGTCAAACGCCGAGCCTGCCTGCCATGCCTCTGACTGTCACTGCATGTGCTGTGATTTATCTGAATAATGGTCTTCAAGGGGACATCTTTTATTGCTTATACAATTGGATCCCTTTATCAAATTGGCCAGTAGTTTGGCAGAGATGAAAGGGAAGGTATTTGATACATTCCTGCCAAATATCTTGTAAACAGGATGGAATATATAAATGTTACAACTAGAATTGTATTTTTAAGCGAATGTCTTATACCATCAGAACACGTCATCCAATCTTTCTGAGAATTGTCAGGTGTATTAATCTTGTGGAGTGACATTATATTCACAGATTTTATGCAAATTGAATGTCAGATAAAGAAGATGTAGCCATGAATGTGTATGGAGCTTTTCTTAAAATCACACAATTCAATTGCTTTTAAAATCCGTTCCCTTTATTGAATCATTTCATAACTTGGTACACATAGTGCCCTCAATTGGGGGAACATGTATCCCACATTTCATCACAACTGAATATGAAACAAAAAAGCTATTGCCAGAAACATGTTTTTCATTTTTTCCCTTTTATTTAAAAGTCAAAATGTCATTTTCTATTTTCATTGTTATTTTTTGTCATTTTTGTTACTGCAATAATGATAATGAAAATAACAAAACCCCTAGTTTGAATGGACCTTAGGCTCACAAAGATGGTCCATGACAGGGAGGCAAAAATTTTAGGGACGCTGAAGGCTTCCCTCAGGATTCCCCAGGCAGAAGGAAATAAACTGTGTATTGGCCAGTCTTGCCTATGTTACATTGCAATTTTCCGTAGAAATGGCTGTTGAATGGCTGAAACTGACTCATTACAGAGCTGAAAGATGTGTTCAATAACACGGGTAACAAGATTTTTGTTATTGTACTGCTTGAACACCACAAATTCCCCAAAGAATTCCCAAACAGTATCCATTAAGTTACAGTCTTTCTTCTCTGAGGCGGAGGTGGTGGTGAGGCAGCAGCAGCAGCAGTAGCAGCAGCAGCAGCTATTCAGACTCTGGAGGCCCTCGGGGCAACCTGGAGCATAGGCCAGCTAGCTATGCATTCACAGGCTTCTGGGGTATACGTGAACATGCAGAGGCCACGTAGGCAGATGTGTGCTTGCCTAGGGCCAGTATACACACCACACACACACACACCAAGCAGCCTGCATATGCTCTGGCTGGCCTAGGCCCCAGGCCGGTCCGAAGGACCTCCAGAGCCTGTATCACCACCACCACAGATAACTTAACCCCCTTCCCTCCACGCCCCAGGGAAGTGGGGGAAGGGCCAACTTGCCCAGGCATGTCCAACCTAACCCATTATGTCTGAGCCTCCGACACAAAAGCTGGGAACGGAATTCAGTTCTCTGGTATCTCCATCCTGTGCTCTAACCACTAGACAAGGCTGCCTCCCTCCCTACCATGTATACCACAGTCTGATGCTGATGTTCTTTCTATTCTCAAGTAGCACTGAGACCAAAGAGAGAGGGATAAAGAATTCCTTGAAAGATCACAAATGCAGACTCCCTTCCACCCCACCTCAGGAAAGGCAGCTCTTGTTGACATGAACCACCAAAGCCTTGCACTCTGAGATTGTTAATGATGATGTTTCCTGCAGATAATTATAGGGACGGGAATATTGAAAGCACTTAAAACATCTCATTCTTTTAATTCATTAATTATATTGCAATTACACCATACTCAGACACTCTCCAGCTAACTGAAAATCAGCCTTTTCTAGGAGAGGCAACCGGAAGAGGGGCAGGCAAAGTTGCTGGTGTGTGTGTGTGTGCTTGAGAGAGAGGGTTGGGAAAGGTTAACTGAGCCATTACAAGTTCATTAGAAAGCCCTCACATAAAATTCAGCTTCCAAAGTGCTGGGAAGAACTACCTTCTCATGGTATTTATTAGCACTGAAATGAATAATTCAAAGAAATGAATAATTTGTGGAAGTCAACCTACCTAATAGACCTGAAACAAATATCCGCAAGGACTATTGTATCCTATGCTTACTCCCACTTCTAATCCGGTCGGCCAAAGTGGATACAAATCACTACTAATTTCTCGCTTCACTTACCAGAATAAATATCCATTCTTTTTGTTTTCTTTCACTTCTTTTGGTCCCTTCTGTATTTTGGTCAGTCAATTTCATAGCCAGGCTGTGGTGGACCTAGGACCATTTCGCAATTATGCCCCCAACCAGGGAAATGGAGTGGGGTTCCCAGGTGGATAGGGGTAAGAAGTGGAGTCTCCAGGGTGGGGGCAGGGCTTACCTATGAAGGTGGCACCACCCGTTCTCCCAGTAGGCCCACTTTAGGGGCAGAAAGGCAGTTTTAAGACTGGGTGTAAATAGCACTGCACCTCTGCCCACTTTTAAAATTAATTTCTTGTAGAGTCCTTTTCCACCACTGGTGTCCAAAGCGCCACTGCAGAATTTTCAGGTTGGGTGGGGGCAGAGCATTGGCCCCAATCCCTCCTCTGGCCCCTCTGAGAGTTTCCTAATTGTGGTCAGGTCATTTGCAGACAGCCCCTAGAGTCCAGGATCCAGGTTCCACTGATCCTCTTTGCTTCATTGCAGCTACTAGGGATGGGACTCTGGGTAGAATTTCAGTTTCAGTTTTTTTCGGGTTTGGTTCTTCATGATTTTCTGATCTAATTTCGGTTTGGGTTTTTTCCAGGGTTTTTTGCATTGATTCCCCCCTCCCCTCCCCCTTTTTCCTCATTGACTTCTCCCACTTAAATCAGTGAAAACAAAGTGGGAAAAAATCAATGCAAAAAAACCAAAATGCCACATCTGAAAAAGAACCACAATTTCAGATTATGGTTTTTAAACCCAAATGGCCATTTTCAGGCAGCTTTGGTTCTATCTGAAACCAAAATCCCCACCCCTAATAGCTACACCCTAGGGGTCAGTTTATTTCAGTATTTCAGTCACTGTGGGATTTCCCTTACTTCATTTTGCCACAATTTATTTAAAGGTATTGAGCACCAATTTGTTGCATAACTGCGCTCTTGATCTATTCTTATTAGTTCCTGTCATGGAAAACTTTGGTGTGCAATAGCATTAATTAGAGCTGAAATGGAGAGGTGTTTTTGTAGTCGCAAAAATAATTTTCATATTCAGAGTCATCTGAATAAATATCCGCACCTGAAACTTATATTTGTCAATCCACATGTTCAGATATTTTGTTTCAAATACTCCAACTCTGGAGCTTTTTGTGGTCATTCTGGTTCAGCTGTTCAGTTGTCCATGGGTGAAAACAGACATGACGCTAACCACCCTTTAATCACCCTTGGTGGTTATTTATGGATGTTGCAGGGCTGCTTAGGGCACCAATACAGCCCTGCAACATGCATAAATAACCACCAAGGGTGGTTAAAGGGTGGTTAGCGTCATGTCTGTTTTCACCCCATGTTGAAATGCCCCAAAATTAATAAATAAATGAAAAAAGCCCAGAACTCTGCAATCAGACACAGCAAGGCACTTTTTACTCACTTTGCTGGAGTTAGGGCTGAGCTTGAACAGCTTTTTCCTTGTCATGGAGATTTTCCGCTTTTTTGGGATGATTTTAAACAATGCAATGTTTGAAATGCAGGGTGCCTCTATCTTCCACATGCACAAAATAGTGGCACCCTATACTGTGCATAGACAAAATGGCAGTGACCTGTACCAAGTTGTTGTCTTGCACATGTATAGCACAGAGCACAACCAATATGTATCTCTGAAAAATAAGGACCAGATCACAGCCTGCTGTGAGTTTCACCAGGCGCGGCTAGCCTTCCAGGGAGTTTGGGGCACTGACTCCCCCAAGCGCCCCGCCAGGCGTCGTGCCGCCGCTCATGGTAAAAAAAAAACACAACCCCTCACCGCCACTTCCCAGCGCCGCCCGCAGCAACCTCTGCCTTGCCTTTGCTTCAGAGCGGAGGCT